>PVIW01016406.1:0-16767 GCA_004026585.1 Noctilio leporinus | reverse complement strand
AAAAAAAAAAAAAAAAAACCAGCAAAATGAGAATAGAGGGAACATCATAAAGGCCATATATGAGAAACCTGAATTTAACATCATACTCAACAGGCAAAAACTAGACAAGGCTGTCCACTTTCTCCACTTTTGTTCAACATCGTTTTGGAAGTTCTAACCATAGCCATTAGAGAAAAAAAAGGAATCAAAGGTATTCAAATTGGAAAGGAGGAAGTCAAATGTTCATTATTTGCAGATGATATGATAGTGTACATACAAAACCTGATAGGCCCCACCAAAAACTTATTTAACCTAATAAGCAAATTTAGTACAAGAGCTGGATATAAAGTCAATATCCAGAAATCGAAAGCATTTTTGCATACCAATAATGAAACATCAGAGTTACAAGCTAGAAAACATATCCCATTTACTATAGCAACAACAACAACAACAAAAATAAAGTACTTAGGAATAACCTTAACCAAAGAGGTAAAAGATCTGTACTCAGAAAACTACAGAACATTGAAGAAAGAAATGAAAGGAAGATACAAATAAATGGAAGCATATACCACATTCATGGATGGGAAGAATTAACATCATTAAAATGTCCATACTACCCAAAGCAGTCTATAGACTCAATGCAATTCCAATTAAAATACCAATGACAGACTTCATAGATATAGAAAAAATACTTCAAAAATTTAGATGGAGCCAAAAATGCCCACGAATAGCCACAGCAATCTTGAGAAAGAAGAACAAGGTAGAAAGAATCACAATACTGGACATCAAACTGTACTACAAGGCTACTGTCATCAAAACAGTCTGGGACTGGCTTAAGAACAGACATATAGATCAATGGAACAGAACAGAGAGCCCAGAAATTAACCCAGGACTCTATGGTCAACAATATTTGACAAAGAGGGAAGGAACATAAAATGGAGTAAAATAGTCTCTTCAACATGTGGTGGTGGGAGAACTGGACAGCAACATGCAAAAAGATAAAACTAGACCACCAACTTACACCATACACAAGAATAAACTCAAGATGGATAAAAGACTTGAACATAAGCAGTTCCACCATGAAGGTCCTGGAGGAAAATATAGACAGTAAAATTTTAGATATCCTACACAGAAATATGTTTACTGATACTGATACTTCACCAAGGGCAAAAGAAATAAAAGAAGAAATAAAAAAATTGGGACTATATCAAATTGAAATATTCCTGTTCAGGTAAAGAAAACACTAGCAAAACTCAAAGGGAACCAACTGTATAAAAAACCATATTTGCCAATGATACCTCAGACATGGGTTTGATATCCAAAATGTATAAAGAACAAATAAGACTCAACACCAGGGAGACAAACAGCCAATTAAAAAATGGGCAAAGGACCTGAACAGACAACTCTCTGAGGGAGACATAGAAAGGGCCCAGAGGCATATGAAAGAATGCTCAACATCATTAGTTATTAGAGAGATGCAAAGTAAAACCACAATAAGATACCACCTCACACCTGTCAGAATGGCAATCATCAACAAATCAACAAACAACAAGTGTTGGCGAGGATGTGGGGCAATGGGAACCCTGGTGCACTGTTGGTGGGAGTGCAGCCACTATGGAAAACAGTATGGACTTTCCTCCAAAAACTAAAAATGGAATTGCCTTTTGATCCAGCAATTCCACTACTAGGATTATACCCAAGGAAACCTGAAACACCAATTCATATGATCCTTTGTACCCCTATGTTCATAGCAGCACTATTTACAATAGCCAAGTTCTGGAAACAGCCTAAGTGTCCATCAGTGGATGATTGGATCAAAAAACTTTGACATTTACACAATGGAATACTATACAGCAGAAAAAAGAAACTCCTAACCTTTGTAACAACATGGATACAACTGGAAAATATTATGCTTAGTGAAATAAGCTAGTCAGTGAAAGACAAATACCATACAATCTCACCCATTTCATAATGAACAAAACAAACAAATAAGTAAAACTGAACCAGATACATGAATACAATGAATAGATCTCCAGAGGGCAGAGGTGGGAGGGGAGAGGAGGAGGCAACGAAGGGGAGCAGTTTAGTCAAGGAAGTAGTATGGAAGAACCATGGACACTGATAACTAGTGGGATTGACTTTGAGGGGAGTGGATGGGTGGGGAAGGGGACAGAGAGAAGGAAAAAAGGGATGATGTAATAAAACACCAATAAAATTAAATTAAAAAAAGAAATAATCTAACAATCTATATTCCTCTTGGGAGAACAGCAGAAATTATGGGATCCTAAAGGTTTTCATGGTGACATTCCTTATAACAGTGCATAAATTTCTTTAATTCCAAAAAATTAAAAAAAAATATGCAACACTGTTTTTAAGAAACTCTTTCATGAGCCATTCAACTTGGATAAATAATTTAACTTCCCTGTGCTGGTCTTTAAAATCTGGGATTGCATAAAATATGATGCCTTCAAAAGTGCTTACTAGAAGTAATGGAAGTCTTCAATTAAACACTGTAAAACCAGAACACACTTCTTCATGACGTTTATTCTGCACATCATTGCAGGTGTTCCTAACGTCTGAAAAGCTCTGACATGGAAATTTTTTCCTTTCATTTTTTAAAATAATTTTTTATTTTTCCATTACAGTTGACATATATTATATTAGTTTCAGGTCTACACTTCAATGATTAGTCCTCATGTAGTTTATTAAGTTATCATCCCAATAAATCTGATACCCATCCAACACCATAGTTACTAGAGTGTTATTGATTATATTACCTTTGCTGTACTTTACATCCTTATGATACTCTGTAACTACTATCTTGTACTTATTAATCCCTTCTCTTTTTCACTCATCCCCCACGCCTCCTCTCATCTGGCAACCATCAGTTTGTTCTCTGTATCAATGAGTCTGTTTCTGTTTTGCTTGTTCATTTATTTCTTTTAAGATTCCTTTGTTGAGATATATATGCATTTATTGCCATTTTATTGTTCATATGCTTTATCTTTTTCTTCTTCTTAAAGAAGACCATTTCACATTTCATGTAACACTGGTTTGGTGGTGATGAATGCTTCTAGCTTTTTCTTGCCTGGGAAGTTCTTTACCTGTATTTCAATTCTGAATGATAGCTTTGTTGGGTAGAGTAATCTTGGTTGTAGGTCTTTGCTTTTCATCACTTTGAATATTTCTTGCCAATTCCATTTGACCTGCAAGTTTTTGTTGAGAAATCAGTTGACAGTCTTATGGGTGCACCCTTGTGGTTAATGGCTTTTCTCTTGCTGCTTCCAAGATTCTTTTTGTTTTTAGCCTTTTGCATTTTAATTATGATATGGCTGGGTTTAGGTCTCTTTGGGTTCACCTTGTTTAGGACTCTGTGCTTCCTGGACTTGTATGTCCATTTCCTTCACCAGGTTAGGAACATTTTCTTTTTTATTATAGGTTTTTAAAAATAAGTTTTAAAAATAGGTTTTCAGTTTCTTGCTCTCTATTCTCCTTCCAGCAACCCCATGATGCAAATGTTGGTACACTTGAATTGGCCAAGAGTCTCCTTAAACTATCCTCATTTATTTTTATTTTTTCTTTTTGTTGTTTTGATTGGGTGTTTTTTGCTTCCTTATATTCCAAATAGATGAACTAATTCTTGACTTAATCTTCTTTACTGTTGATTCCCTGTAAATTATTTTTCATTTCTGACTGGTTATTTTTATGGTTTCCATGTCCTTTTTACACTGTTGAATTTCTCATTAAGTTCTTTGAGCATCCTTTATAACCATTGTTTTGAACTATCGGTCAGTTTGCTTGCCTGCATTTCCTTCAGTTCTTTTTCTTGTTCTTTCACTTGGTACCTGTTTACTTGACTCCCCATTTTGGCTGCTCCCCTGTGTTTGTTTCTATGTATTTGGTAGAGCTGCTATATTTTCTGAGCTTGATAAAGTGGCCTAATGAAGTAGGTGTCCTATAAGGTCCAGTGACACAGCCAAGATAAAAAACTCCAAGTGTGCCCCCACTACCACTTGTTGTTGTTGAGCCTTTATTGCTACTGACATCTCATTTGAAGAGATTTACTACCAGAATGATTGACTGCAAGCACTGGCTGAAACCACCATGGAGGGATCAGCTCTACAGGGGCCTACCATACTGAGTGGGACTTATTTCAGTGGAATCTGGTGCCCACTGAGTCTGCCTCTTGAATGTGTCACTTTTAGAGGTGGTTGTGTGGTGTTTTGACATGGCCTAGAGCAGTGAACTAGGTGTGCTTATTCTGGGGCATCCCAGCAGGTGCAGACCAAAGTCAGTTGCCACCTATGTTCAACCTAGGGTCTCTTGGAATGAGCTACAAAGTGATCTGCAGATGGCTGCTACTTGTACTGGGTTTGGAAGTACCCAGGTCAAGTTGTGAAACAAGCCTGGTTGCACTAAAGCCAGGCTTGAGGATACTTAGTGAGAGTTAGGGAGCATGCTAAGGCCTGATGCTGCTTGTTTGAGAGATATTAGGAAAGTCTGAAGCATGAGCTAAGACAGGCCATTTGTATAAAAAGCCCCTGGAAAAGCCTGGGTGGGCCTGCAAGTTAAGATGGGGCAGGATCTCAGGGAATCACCAAGGCAGGGCAAAGAGTGTAAACCAGGTTAATGGAAGCTCAGATATGGTGCCCACCTGCTGGCTCTCTGGGAGAAGAGCTCAGAAAAGGAACAATAGCCTTTGCCAGCACTTCTGTCTGAGAGAATGCTGCCCTTACAATTCTTGCCCTCACTCTATGCCTCTGGTGCCTTTTGAGCTGCTGCTCCAGTGCTGGAGCTCAGAGGAAGTGAGTCCAAGTAAGTCTGTGCACAGATCCTTTCAGAGAAACTACCTGGGACTCCAGAAGTCCTCTGTCTCCTTCAGTCATAATCGCTGCTGGTTTTTACAACCAGAAGTCATGAGAAATTCTCTTCCTGGCACTAGAACCCAGAGCTGGGGGGACTGGGAACCCTCATTCTTCAGGGATGACCTCCGCAGCTGAGATAACTCTCAATTTTTATCTGAAACATGTGGGTGTAGGACTGGCCCATTCTGCTCTTGCCCTTCCTACCAGTCTTGATGTGGCTTCTTTATATTCTTAGCTGTACAACTTCTGTCAGCTAGATTTCAGGCAGTTTTGAATGATACCTATCCTGTAGTTTAGTTGTAATTTTGAGGTGGTTGTGGGAGAATGGGAGTACTGCATTTATCTACACTGTCATCTTGACTGGAATCCTTGATGTGGGTTTTAAATGAAGTAGGAGACACCTTGGCTGGTGACTCAGTTGGTTGGAGAATCACCCCATACACCAAAAAGTTGTGGGTTTGATCCCTGGTCAGAACACATTCCTAGGTTGCAGGTTCAATTCCTGGTTGAGGTGTATATAAGAAGAAACTGATCAAAGTTTCTCTCTCACATCAATGTTTCTCTCTCCCCTTCCTCTCTCTCTAAAAAATATCAATAAATATATCTTCAGTTTTTGAAAAATAATAAAGAAATAAATGCAGTATGAGCCATGTGCCTGCCCTTGTCCCCCTATGGTCTGCCAATGTCCAGTGATGGGCCTCATTCGCCACTGATGAGAAAGCAGGAAGCTTCACCTGTGGGGGCCAGTCTGCTTGTGAGATAGGCAAACAGGGTCTTTGGGCTCCCCAAGGACCTGTGCTGGGGAGCTGACATTCACAGAGTACCTGTCTCCTTCATCTTTTTTTCCTGCTCTATATTTTGGATCTCTGATGCCATGATGGAAATAAGAATCAGATCCTGATATGGACCTCAAATTAGGGCAAGAGACTGACCAGTATCAAGATGTGGTGGCCAAGAGGGGGCTTATGAGACACTGAGTTCTGCCAGGAAGGATCAAGAGGCTTCCTGGAACAAGAAATAGATCAGATGAGTCTTAAAGGCGATGAAGAAATGCACCAGGTGAAGTGTAAGACAGGATTGGGGAGCACATTTCAGGCAAGGCCTGAGAGCGAAGCTTTGAGTATACCCCAAAGCAGAAGCAGGCCTGTTCTACTGGTGGGAAAGTGTGAGGTGGGGCTGCGGGAACTGTGAGGAGATGGCAGACAGAGGCTGAGTGCCGAGCCATAAGGATAAGGTCCGCCTTTTTGAGCATGGGACCAGCAGAGTCCATTTGTGGCAATGAGGAGTCTAGACTATGGGGATTGCCACTAAAGGCAAGGAGTCCATTAAGGATGACTGCTCTCCTCTGGGTAACAGATGACAAAGCAGTGAGGATGGGAGGAAGAAACAGGTTTTAACTATTTCAGAACTGTGGTAATGAACTGAATATAGAAAACATAGGAATAAGGAAAGAAAAGAGATCAGCAGACCTTGAGTTTTCCAACACTGGTGACAAGTGGGGCCATGCACTTCACATTACCAGGGGAACATGGTGGTCTGAGGTGATGGTGAGCCCTCCACATGGAGCTGCCTCCACATATGTACGGCCTTGCAGAACTCTTGTCACCCCTATTGCTAGCCAGGCCCATTGGCACAGGCATGAGCCACTTAATCCTTAACTCTGTAACTTTTTCCTCCTGAATAATGATTCACTGGTATTCCTAAGGCTTCTTCTGGGTTAGACTTTACTGTGAACACTTCCATTGATCGTAAGAGCAGGAACAAAACTGTAGGTGAACACTCTATCTATACCTTTAGTGTTTACTGTAGGCAAACACTAAACCACTATATAAGTGTTCATGCAAACCACAGGTTGCCTTGAGAACAGTTCAGACAGCCAGGAGCTCCCTGGACAAGCACTTCATAAGAACAGGACATGGCAACAGACAATCTGGAGATAACAGTCTAGATGCAGAACAGGCAGGGCAACATGGCTGTTTCTACAGGGCTTTGGTCATTTATTTCCATTTGTGCCACGTACCTGCCTGACCTTTACAAAGACAGACACATCACAGCTTGAACACTGGAGGCCAGTTTAAAGGTTCTGAAATTGGTCAGCCCCAGGTATAAATCCCACCTCCATCACTTATGAGGTAGTAGCCTTGCACAAGCTTCTTATAGTTCCTGAGGTCCCATGTCCTTACCTGGCCAATGGGAATGACTGTATCCATGTAATAAGATCTATGTGATGGCAGATAAAGCCTCAGGTGAATAACTGACTCTTAGTCATTTGACAAATGGCAGATATAGGTGGTCATCAGAAAGCTGGTATAAGGCCACAGCTCTCTGTTGAGCAGTGGTGGCTGCCAGGACAGCAGAAGCCAGCAAAGGGGTATGGACAACTAGAAAGCCTTATCACAATGCTTCAGCCAGACATGGCCCTGTGGATTAGTTTTCTTTGGGTGATCAACCTGAACCAGCCCTTACCTGAACTGGCATCTTGCACCTTGAATCTGAGTGTGCCTGAGGTCTCTCTGAGCTCAGGCAATGAAGTCTTCCCTCTTCAGTCCTTACTATGCCAACACAGCTAGTGATATTGGTGAGGCCTACAGTGAATAATGGACGAGAGAGAACAAACAAATGAAGCAAAGCAGGGAGAGGGATTCAGAAGAGGGGAAAAAAGACAGGCCTTGTACGTAATATGCTTGAACAATCACCTTGTCTCCTTTGGGCAACACAGAAAGAACAAGCAGTACTGTGGACCTGGACCCGCTCTAGCACAGGTTGTCTTCTAGAGAAGATGACAGGCCTATGTAACCTGCATCCCAGTATCTGAATATCCTAAAATGCTTGCAATCCCCGATGTTCCATGTGATAGGAAATATCCTGGGGAGATACACAAAAAGCACTCATATGACTGTCGCTACTTATGATCAGCTGTGTCTAAGTAAGCAGCAATAAAAGCTGCCCTAGGATTATGGACTTTGCCCACATTCCTAACTAGAAGGTAGAGGCATAGTAGCCCCCTATCCTCCAAATATATGCCAAACCTAAGAGTTCAAATATGCTAAAACACACCTGGCTTAAGGCTGAAGGAGAGAGGAAGCAAGGTTAGGCTTAAGTGAGAAATGAGCAGTGTCCCATTTTAAACAGATCATGATAGGGATAGGGGAGTGTTGACAGGGAACATCTGACCAATCATCCACCTGAGGGGATGTCTCACTTGGCCCAGAGGTTTCAGAAAATAATGATGAAAATCTGGGTTTTCCAAAGAAGCAAGAAGCTGGCCCAAGGGCAGAAAGTCCACTTGACCTCAGAGCACTTGACAGCTCAGGAAAGGGTAGGTCACAGGAGTGCCTAGGGCTTTCATAGGGGAGAAAGAGTTCAAGGAATTCCAGGCTCTTACTCAAGATTTTAAAACAGTATTTCTCAAATGGTTAGAATCACCTGTATATGCTGGTTAAAATGCTGATCTAGGCTCCACCTGGACCAGGACTCTCCAAGGAAACCTGCACTTGTGAACAGGCACCTTGGTGACAGGGATGACCAGAGTTAGCAGCAATATTGAACATTTATGTGGGATCATTCCTTGTTGTGGGGCTGTCCTGGGCATATCAGGATGTTTAACAAGCATCCCTGACCTCTATCCACAAGATGCCAATAGTACCTTTCCCAAGTAAGGGCAATCAGTATGTCTCCAGACATCACCAATTATCCTTTACCCCTTGTCAAGAATCACTGCTCTGTGATGAGAGAACAGCTTAAGAATGATAAAAGTCTTTAAAAACACTTCTGAGTAAAGTATCTTAATAAAGATAAGGGAATGGTGAGCTGTTCTCAGCCCCAATGCACCTGAAGATCATGATGGGCCCCTGCTCACTCCTCCAGGTGTGCATCAAATCTTCCAAGGAGAAGAGCTATGATCCAAAGATGCTGAAGTTAATCCTGCCCTGTTTCCCATATTGAAGCTCCTTAGAGTCCCTGACCTAGATGGTCTCTAGAGGCAGTGGAGGGGGCTTTCACAGAAGCACATCTAACACAAGACAAGATGGTAGAAAACCAGGTGGGAACACTAAGAAGTGGGAAAAGCCTGTTAAAAAAAAAAAAAAAAGAACAGCCTGGTTGAGCTGTTTGGAAAATGCTAAGACCCCTGCCCCCTCAAAAAAGGCTTTTAAAATTGGATTAGGAATGATAGGAGTAAGAAGGTATTAGGCCCATATTGAGGTGAAAGGTTTTCAGTTAACAAAAGATGAAGAAAATGAACTAAGCTCTCATTTTCTATCAAGGATGACAATCTTCAGACTGAAAAGGGTAAATCAAACTGATATGAAAGAACTGGAATGCAAGTTGGGGGAGAGATTGTGAGAGAACATCCAGTCACACTAAGTGAATTCAAATCTCCTGATCCAGATGAATCACATCTTAGTGCTGAATTAATTTACAGAACAGACTTGCTCAAGGCTGGCAATCTGAAGAATGCAAAGAAAATGGGAAGATGCCAAAGACAAGAAGAAAATGTTCAATTTAGTAAAAGAGAAAAGGTATTTTTGCAAACTACAACTGGTGACCCAGACTCAAATCTTTGAAAGAATTCTACAGTGTAAGTACTTAAAAACAGAAGTGCCAGCCACTAGAAGGCAGCCTAGGCAGATAGAAAATAGGCAGACCCACCTATTCACTTTGTCATATAAATTGATGGGGGGGGGGCGGGGGAGACACTTCCTAGAGTGATGGAGACACTGTCTAGAGTATTGGGAACACCTAGAGCAATGAGAACACAGCCTAGAGCAATGGGGATATCTTCTAGGGCAATAAGAACATGACCTAGAGCAATGAGGTCACCTCCTAGAGTGATGAGCTGCACCTGCTAGAGCAAAAAGAATATCTCCTAGAGTGATAGGAAAACACCTCCTGCAGTGATGAGGAAACACTACCTAGAGTGATGGGGACATTGCATAGTGAGAAGTCTGTCTGGGTGGACTAAATAGCACAAAAGAGCTGGATTGGTGATCGCATTCTTGGAAGTCTCAAGGGTGATGATTAAATGGCTTGACCATAGATTGTGGTATCTTCCCTCCTTCTCAGCATCATTGTTGATGACTGGAGGAGGGAGAGGCAGCATGTGATCAAATTTGCAGGTGACATGAAGCTCAGATGGAGGTCAAATATCTATCAAATACTGGATAGATAACAGAATCAGAATCCAAAATTTCTTGAAAGGTTGAACAGCTCATCCATCCCAATTAAATGAAATGGAGGAAATGTGGGTTCCTAGCAGTGTACATATGGGCAACCATGGGACCTAAACATGGCCAAAGGCAGCTTGGCAGCTCTTACAAGGAGAAACATCCCTACAGAAGGCCTAGCAAGGGCAACAGCATATCTGTGTCCTGCCCCATATAATCAAACCTGACTGCTGCTCATGGGGACAGAGACAAACTAAAATCTGCCAAAAAAAGAAATACTTTCTGTGAGGATTGCCTGAGAGAACTGAAGATAGGATTTAACTGGGAAGGGTGGTGGAGGGGGAGGTGGGGTGGGGTAGGGTGGGAGGAGGAGTTAATCTTCATCTCTCTGATGCACTACAAGGGCTTGTCCTGTGAGGCTCTTAACAGCTATTAATTACTGCTCAAGGTAAAAGTTGAAACAGCAAAGTAGAGTTGCATGCAGCATGCCTGTGCTGACCTCAATACAGAAAACAACTTCAGTTGTCCATTACATGGATGAACTACCTCAGTAGGAAGGAACATGACAATACATTGATATGTAAGATGACAGGCATGTTGACATGTTTTATCATTCAGTCCTTATCAGTCCAATGCGGTTGTTGATACTATTTCCTGAAGAACACAGAATCTTGGCCCAGAAAAGTTAACTAATTTATTTAAGGTCACATAGTTAGTTATAACTCAGGCAAGAAGATGGATCTAGGTATAAATCATGCTTGTCCAACCAGTAGGGAAATTGGTCCAGTCAATGACTAAACAATCACCAGCTGAGAATACAATAAGACAACCTCACAGCAGGTCAGAGTCCCTTCAGACAAAAGCTTCTGACAGTGATTAGAATGAATAACAGGGCTTCAGAAAACAGTAAACACCATCACTCAATTAATAATAAAAAAGTACAAATTCAAAAGGCCATTTTTTTGCCCATCAAATTGACAAGCAATAAAATGAAAATAGCGGTGCTTTTAAGCTTATCATAAAATACAGGTTTTAAATATCAAAATACCAAAAACTACATTTACAAAATTAAAACAAGCAGAAACAGGAAAAGACATTTATCATAAATATAATAATTAACAGTTAATATTCATATTATATAAATGATTCTATAAATTAATTTTTTTAAAGATACACTAATAGGAAAATGGGTGAATAATATGAAGAGGCAATTCTCAAAAGAAGAAATGTAAGATATCGGCAAACTTATGAAAAATTGCTCAGCCATTTAATAGCTAAAGAAATACAAAAAAATTTTTAAAAGATTTTATTATTTTTAGAGAGAGGGGAAGGAAGAGAGGCAGAGAGGAAGACAGACATCAGTGCATGGTTGCCCTTCACCTGCCTCCAGCCACGGACCCAGCTGGAGACCTGGCTTGCAACCTGGTCATGTGGTCTGGTTGGGAATCCAACCGGAGACCTTTGGGTTTGCAGGCCAGTGCCTTATCCATTGTGCCACCAGCCAGGGCAGAAATACAAAACTTTTAAAGCTGATAAAAGTTAGTAATAGTACAGAGGTATGAGGGAAACTTGCTAACCCTTTATCTTGGTGCATATTTCTGGAGAGAAATGTGGATGTATCAATTAAAATTAATTATGAAAGACTAAAAATAACCCTAGATGTCCATTAACAGGCCGATGGTTAAATAATGGTTATACCCATCACTCAGTCTTTAAAAGGAAAATGGCAGAACTGACATGTGTAATTGTCTAAGACAAACCATTAGGTATGGGAAGCAAGTTGGGAAATATAAAATATGACTTCCATCAGTAAAAAACAAATTACATCTGTAAAAAACAAACCACATCTGTTCTTCACACAAATAAGGTGGATATTTGTAGTGGATGACTGGAAGCACTCCTAGGAGGGTTCTTTCTGGAGAATACGTTCTGTCCCCTTGTGTACTTTCATTGTGCTTCGTTTCAGGTCCTTGCAAACATATGTTATACTAGTAGTTTATTTATTTTTAAATTTTTAATTATATTGTATTGACTAAGCTATTATAGTTGTCCAAATTTTTCCTCCCTCTCTCCCTCCACCCAGCGTCCCCCTCTCCCCCAGGCAATCCCCACACCTTTGTTCATGCCTATGGATCATGAATAGAAGTTCTTTAGCTACTCTCTCTATTCCTTATACTGTACTTTATATCCCTATGGCTATTCTTTTGTATTTCTTTTTCTTTCACTTCTATTTGTATTTCTTAATCCCCTCATCTCTTCACCCATTTCCTCACAACCCCCTCCCATCAGGCAACCATCAAAATGCTCTCTGTATCCATGAGTCTGTCTCTGTTCTTCTTGTTTGCCTTGTTTTTTAGATTCAATTGTTGATAGATAAGTATTTATTGCCATTTTATTGTCCACAGTTTTGATCTTTTTCTTAAATAATTCCCCTTAACATTTCATATAATAATGGTTTGGTGATGATGAACTCCTTAGCTTTACCTTGTCTGGAGAACTCTTTATGTGCCCTTCAATTCTAAATGATATTTTTGCTGAGTAGAGCAATCTTGGTTGTAGGTCCATGATTTTCATGACTTTGAATATTGCTTGCCAATCCCTTCTAGCCTGCAAAGTTTCTTTTGAGAAATCAGCTGACAGTCTTATAGGAACTCCCTTATAGGTAACTAACTGCTTTTCTCTTGCTGCTTTTATGATTCTCTCTTTATCTTTTACCTTTGGGATTTTAATTATGTGTCTTGCAGTGGGTCTCTTTGCATCCCTCTTGTTTGGGACTCTCTGAGCTTCCTGGTTTTGCGTGTCTATTTCCTTCACCAAATTAGGGAAGTTTTCTTTCATTATTTTTTCAAATAGATTTCCAATTTCTTTCTCTTTCTTTTCTTCTGGCATCCCTATGATGCAAATGTTGGAACTCTTGAAGTTGTCCCAGAGGCTGCATATGCTGTCCATGTTTCTTTTGGATTCTGTTTTCCTTTTTGTTTTTTTGGTTGGTTGTTTTTAGTTTCCTTATGCTCCATATCATTGATTTGATTATCAGCTTCATCCACTCTTCTGTTGTTTCACTGTAAATTGTTACTTATTTTAATTAGTGTATCCTTTGTTTCTGACTGGATCTTTTATGCTATTGAGATTCCCACTAAGTTACTTGAGCATCCTTATAACCAGTGTTTTGAACTCTGCATCTAATAGATTGCTTATCACCACTTTATATAGCAGTTTGCCTGTTGTGCACCCCAGTTCCTAACAGGCCATGGGCCAGTACTGGGCCAGTTCTGGTCCATGACCTGGGGTTGGGCACCCCCTGCTTTAAGAAGAACTGCTTGAGACTCCAGAAGATTCTTCACCAACTTAATTCCCACTGGTTTTTACAGCCAGAAATAATGGGGACTTATCTTCCTGACACTGGAACCATGGGCTGGGGGGTTCTGCTGTAGGGATATCCCTCTTCAATATTTATCTACCACACATGAATGCGGGACCAGCCATTCTGCATCTTTGCCCCTCCTATCATCCTGGATGGATGTGGTTTCTTCAATTTCATAGTTGTCAGACTTCCATTCAACTCAATTTCTGATGGTTCTGAGTGACAGTTGTTTTATATTTAGTTGTAATTTTGATGTGGTTATGTGAGGAGGCAAGCAATGTTTACCTATGTTGCCATCTTGATGAAAAGTCCCCACACTTGTAAATAATTTTAAAAAGGAGAAGGAAAATAGCCAATGTGGATGAAAGGATGGGAGTCTGGCACCAACATATACCACTGGAAGAAGTGTGAACTATTATAGACACTGCATGACCCAGCAGGGTGTGACAAACCTGAAGGATGAACACAACCTATGGCCTAATAATTATAATTTGAAACATTTTTCCTAATAATTGAGTTCAGGTAGCAATAAAGGTAGTCAAAACCACCCCCACCCTTTTTAAGGAAAAACCTAAAGCAACTGAAAGAAAACTGGTAGAGTAAGTTATGACACAGTCATAAGAAGGAATCATGTACAACTAATTAAGTATAGAAATAGATTTGCTGTAGAAACAAGGTCAGTAGTGATTCAGTTTTTAAAAGGCAGCCAAATGACATGGGTAGTTATAATCCATTTTTGCAAATATTATACCATGACCAGTATCACCACAACAGAAACAGATCTGGGCAGTGTCCACCAAAATGTTAACAATGGTTAGCTCTCTAGGTGAGTGGCTGATTTGGCAAATTTCATTTCTTAGGCTTATCTATAATTTTTTCTTTTACTGTTAATGTGTATTACTTAAGAAATAAGTAGAAGCAATTTTTAAGAAGGCAGTGCTGCTCCACAGCTGGTTAAACTCCAAGCAGACTGCTAGGTAACTCTCATGATGCTTGTGGCCAAGGCAGAGCTTTCAGGGTAGAGAGGTCTTGGCTCCATTGGCTAGCACCAAGCAACATGAAGAGAATCACTTTCACCTACTTGCATGCACCGCAAACCCATCCTGACACTAGCTGCTGTGTCCTACCTGTGCTGTCATCTATCCTAACTGCTGAGCCCCTGTGTCAGGTGTCTACCAAGCACTAAGTTCCCTCTGGGAACAAAACAGTGAGTTAGGAGGTATGGCAGCTAAGTGCAGAAGGGGCAGCAGGATGTGGTCAGAGAAGGCCTCCAGGATGATTCTTATGTCCAGGGAGAGGCTGTATGGTTAGACAGCATGCCAGGCATAACTGGGGCAGGGCTGAATGCAGCAGGGAATCACTGGTGGGCTTTAGAAAGAGTCCTCCTGCAACAAATAAATGCCAGATCATAGGTGGAGGGTCTGGCCAAAAGAACAACAGGAGGCAGGTGATGATTATCATTCAAGAGCTAGAGAAGGTACCACCATTATGCAGGGAGGACAAAGGATGATCATGAACCTTAAGCTCAAAGACCTGGACAGGACTTGGTCACCAGTGCAGTAGAGTGGCAGAGCACCAGTAGAGAGAGGCCAAAGGGAATTTTGGATTCCCTTCTCATTATTTCATGGCCAAGGTGTAAAGGAAAGGCCCAAGGGTCAAACTGACCTGATTGAGTCTGAGAAGAAAAGAGCTGAGAAGAAAAGGAAAAGGAAAAACCATGGCATACCTATATAAAAAATTATTTGTTTAACTGGATCTTTGTCAGCAGGTATAGGTGGCAAACTGCATATATGACAGGAAGACACATTTGGCTTTCAACTGGTAAGTACCTATTTAGGGGACTTAATGTGCTGAAGGAAAACCAACAATGACCCTGGGGTAGGAACTGCTGCAAGTTAATGTAGCAGCTGCCAGGAATGGCACAAAGACCATTTCAAGAGGAGATAGTGATTGAGCCTTTACTTAAAAAACAAAAACAAAAAAAAAACCCTAACACCAAAACGGGGGGAATGACACACATCCCCATTGTGAAGAGTCACCTCACCACTGTGAATGGGCTCTGGCCTTGCATGAAAATTTTCCCTGCTAACATAGGATACAGTTGGCTTTTTCCCACAGCATTTACCTTTACTTTCCTGAACTGGGTTCAATATAACGAAGGAGAAACAAGGCAATAATTACCTAAAGAATTCTTGCTATAAGTTGTTGATCTAAATAAATTGGGTAGGGTCTGTTCTAGGTGATAAGAATTAATAGCCTAAGACGGAATGGCAATATGATGACTGGTGGATCTTGACTTAGAGCAGAAACAAACAAAAAGATAAGCAAAAACCCAGGAAAAAGATTTTGATTAGGAAATTTAGGAAATCAATGTTAATTCTTTGAGGCAAGAAACAAGAAAAAATGTCCATACTTTTTAGAGAGTATGTAGAGAGTCATGGTCACTGGGATTTGCTCTAAAGTACTTTAGCAAAGAACAAAGATGGAAAGAGGAATAGATATGAGAAAATATGGTAAAAATTTTAAGTCTGGGAGATAGAAACATAAAGACTCCCTTTACTATTGTCCTATTCTACTTGGAGTAAACTCCATTGTAGATCAATTTAATACATATTTCAACAATAGTCTGAGTAGCTGATGAACAACTGATCCCTTTAATTAGCCTGTCATAGCCTAAGGACAGCAAATTCTGCTGCTCATTCACAAGACAACTTGCTGCCTATTTCAAAGCCCATTTCTTTAGTTGTAAAGTAGGGATAATAATAGTTCTTACCTTAAAAGACCATTTTGAGGATGTAGTGAATTAGTACAAATCATGAGTCTAGAACATACCTGGCATTTTCACAGCAAGGACTCAAACAAGGGCAGTTGTCATTTTATTAGCCAGATCACTAGGTTCTCGTGAAGGTCAAAGGAGGGACTCTTGGTAAGGTGTTAGGCCAATATTTTGCAAGTGGAAAGCACTCATACTGAGCAACAAGAAAACCAGCTTTGCAATCTACATATTCAATGCAATCCCAATTAAAATACCAATGACAGACTTCACAGAAATAGAAAAAATACTTCAAAAATTTATATGGAGCCAAAAACGCCCACGAATAGCCACCACAATCTTGAGAAAGAAGAACAAGGTAGGAGGAATCACAATACCGGACTTCAAACAATACTACAAGGTTACTGTCATCAAAACAGCATGGTACTGGCATAAGAATAGACAGATAGATCAATGGAACAGAATAGAGAGCCCAGAAATTAACCCAGGACTCTATGGTCAACTCATATTTGACAAAGGGGGAAGGAACATCCAATGGAGTAAAAACAGTCTCTTCAACAAATGGTGTTGGGAGAACTGGACAGCAACATGCAAAAAGATAAAACTAGACCACCAACTTAC
>PVIW01016405.1:0-16770 GCA_004026585.1 Noctilio leporinus | reverse complement strand
GTAGGCCTATATCATAACTCAGAGATTCCTGAAGAAACAGCAAAGTTCTACGTAAACTTCCCATTTCCATTCCTCCAGTGATTCTTCAATTTACAACTGTGTTAGTTGTGCTGTAGTTCTAACTTCTCTTAGAAAGTGCTGTAACAAACACTGGAGTTTCTACTGTACAAGTAGGCAGAAACAGAGCTAATGAACAAAGGTAGTGTTTCTTGGAATGGTATGAAGATTCTCAATGCAAATGTGGAAATCTGGTGTAGAATGAATGAGTTAGCTAGAACTTGACTTTGGAATCAGTGGAAGATTCAGTTTCTCATATTTGTAACACTTGAAACTAAGAAACCCTGTATTTCCTAGGGAGGCCTAAGCCATAACACACAGATTCCTGAAGAAACAGCAAAGTTCTATGTAAACTTCCCATTTCCATTCCACCAGTGATTCTTCAAGTTAGAACTGTGTTAGTTGTGCTGTAGTTCTAACTTCGGTTAGAAAGTGCTCTAAGAAACACTGGAGTTTCTACTGTACAAGTAGGCAGAAACAGAGCTAATGAACAAAGTAAGTGTTTCTTGGAACGGTATGAAGATTCTCAATGCAAATGTGGAAATCTGGTGTAGAATGAATGAATTAGCTAGAATTTGACTTTGGAATCAGTGGAAGATTCAGTTTCTCATATTTGTAACACTTGAAACTAGGAAACCCTGTATTTCCTATGGTGGCCTAAGACATAACACAGAGATTCCTGAAGAAACAGCAAAGTTCTACGTAAACTTCCCATTTCCATTCCTCCAGTGATTCTTCAAGTTAGAACTGTGTTAGTTGTGCTGTAGTTCTAACTTCTCTTAGAAAGCGCTATAACAAAAACTGGAATTTCTACTGTACAAGCAGGCAGAAACAGAGCTAATGAAGAAAGTAAGTGTTTCTTGTAAAGGTATGAAGATTCTCAATGCAAACGTGGAAATCTGGTGTAGAATGATTGAGTTAGCTGGAATTTGTCTTTGCAATCAGTGGAAGATTCAGTTTCTCATATTTGTAACACTTGAAACTAAGAAACCCAATATTTCCTAGGGAGCCCTAAGCCATAAAACAGAGATTTCTGAAGAAACAGCAAAGTTCTACATAATCTTCCCATTTCCATTCCTCCAGTGATTCTTCAAGTTAGATCTGTGTTAGTTGTGCTGTAGATCTACCTTCGGTTAGAAAGTGCTCTAAGAAACACTGGAGTTTCTACTGTTCAAGTAGGCAGAAATAGAGCTAATGAACAAAGTAAGTGTTTCTTGGAACGGTATGAAAATTCTCAATGCAAATGTGGAAATCTGGTGTGGAATGAATGAGTTAGCTTGAATTTGTCTTTGGAATCACTGGAAGATTCAGTTTCTCATATTTGTAACACTTGAAACTAAGAAGCCCAGTATTTCCTAGGGAGGCCTAAGCCATAACACAGAGATTCCTGAAGAAACAGCAAAGTTCTACGTAAACGTCCCATTTCCATTCCTCCAGTGATTCTTCAAGTTAGAACTGTGTTAGTTGTGCTGTAGTTCTAAATTCTGTCAGAAAGTGCTCTAAGAAATACTGGAGTTTCTACTATACAAGTACGCAGAAAGAGCGCTAAAGAACAAACTAAGTGTTTCTTGGAACGGTATGAAGATTCTCAATGCAAATGAGGCAATCTAGTGTAGAATGAATGAGTTAGCTTGAATTTGTCTTTGGAATCAGTGGAAGACTCAGTTTCTCATATTTGTAACACTTGAAACTAAGAAACCCAGTATTTCCCAAGTTGGCCTATATCATAACTCAGAGATTCCTGAAGAAACAGCAAAGTTCTACGTAAACTTCCCATTTCCTTTCCTCCAGTGATTCTTCAAGTTAGAACTGTGTTAGTTGTGCTGTAGTTTTAACTTCTCTTAGAAAGTGCTGTAACAAACAATGGAGTTTCTACTGTACAAGTAGGCAGAAACAACTAATGAACAAAGTAAGTGGTTCTTGGAACGGTATGAAGATTCTCAATGCAAATGTGGAAATCTGGTGTAGAATGAATGAGTTAGCTTGCATTTGTCTTTGGAATCAGTGGAATATTCAGGTTCTCATATTTGTAACTCTTGAAACTAAGAAACCCAGTATTTCCTAGGTAGGCCCAAGCCATAACACAGAGATTCCTGCAAGAAACAGCAAAGATCTACGTAAACTTCCTATTTCCATTCCTCCAGTGATTCTTCAAGTTAGAACTGTGTTAGTTGTGCTGTAGTTCTAACTTCTGTTAGAAAGTGCTCTAAGAAACACTGGAGTTTCTACTGTACAAGTAGGCAGAAATAGAGCTAATGAACAAAGTAAGTGTTTCTTGGAACGGTATGAAGATTCTGACTGCAAATGTGGAAATCTGGTGTAGAATGAATGAGTTAGCTTGAATTTGTCTTTTGAATCAGTGGAAGATTCAGTTTCTCATATTTGTAACACTTGAAACTAAGAAACCCAGTATTTCCTAGGGAGCCCTAAGCCATAAAACAGAGATTCCTGAAGAAACAGCAAAGTTCTATATAATCTTCCCATTTCCATTCCTCCAATGATTCTTCAAGTTAGAACTGTGTTAGTTGTGCTGTAGTTCTAACTTCTGTTAGAAAGAGCTCTAAGAAACACTGGAATTTCTACTGTACAAGCAGGCAGAAACAGAGCTAATGAACAAAGTAAGGGTTTCTTGTAAAGGTATGAAGATTCTCAATGGAAATGAGGAAATCTGGTGTAGAATGAATGAGTTAGCTAGAATTTGTCTTTGGAATCAGTGGAAGACTCAGTTTCTCATATTTGCAACACTTGAAAATAAGAAACCCAGTATTTCCTAGGAAGACCTAAGCCATAACACAGAGATTCCTGAAGAAACAGCAAAGTTCTACGTAAACTTCCCATTTCCATTCCTCCAGAGATTCTTCAAGTTAGAACTGTGTTAGCTGTGCTGTAGTTCGAAATTCTGTTAGAAAGTGCTCTAAGAAACACTGGACTTTCTACAGTACAAGTAGGCAGAAACAGAGCTAATGAACAAAGTAAGTGTTTCTCTGAACAGTATGAAGATTCTCAATGCAAATGTGGAAATCTGGTGTGGAATGAATGAGTTAGCTTGAATTTGTCTTTGGAATCAGTGGAAGATTCAGTTTCTCATATTTGTAATACTTGAAACTGAGAAAGCCAGTATTTCCTAGGGAGGCCTAAGCCATAACACAGAGATTCCTGAAGAAACAGCAAAGTTCTACGTAAACTTACCGTTTCCATTCCTCCGGTGATTCTTCAAGTTAGAACTGTGTTAGTTGTGCTGTAATTCTAACTTCTGTTAGAAAGTGCTCTAAGAAACATTGGAGTTTCTGCTGTACAAGTAGGCAGAAAGAGACCTAATGAACAAAGTAAGTGTTTCTTACAACGGTATGAAGATTCTCAATGCCAATGTGGAAATCTGGTGTAGAATGATTGAGTTAGCTGGAATTTATCTTTCGAATCAGTGGAAGACTCAGTTTCTCATATTTGTAACACTTGAAACTAAGAAACCCAGTATTTCCTAGGGAGGCCTAAGCCATAACACAGAGATTCCTGAAGAAACAGCAAAGTTCTACGTAAACTTCCCATTTCCATTCCTCCAATGATTCTTCAAGTTAGAACTGTGTTAGTTATGCTGGAGCTCTAACTTCTGTTAGAAAGTGCTCTAAGAAACACTGGAGTTCCTACTGTACAAGCAGGCAGAAACAGAGCTAATGTACAAAGTAAGTGTTTCTTGTAAAGGTATGAAGATTCTCAATGGAAATGTGGAAATCTGGTGTAGAATGAATGAGTTAGCTAGAATTTGTCTTTGGAATCAGTGGAAGATTCAGTTTCTCATATTTGTAACACTTGAAACTAAGAAACCCAGTATTTCCTAGGGAGGCCTAAGCCATAACACAGAGATTCCTGAAGAAACAGCAAAGTTCTACGTAAACTTCCCATTTCCATTCCTCCAGTGATTCTTCAAGTTAGAACTGTGTTAGTTGTGCTGTAGTTCTAACTTCTGTTAGAAAGTGCTCTAAGAAACACTGGAGTTTCTACTGTACAAGTAGGCAGAAACTGAGCTAATGAACCAAGTAAGTGCTTCTTGGAATGGTATGAAGATTCTCAATGCAAATGTGGAAATCTGGTGTAGAATGAATGAATTAGCTAGAATTTGTCTTTGGAATCAGTGGAAGATTCAGTTTCTCATATTTGTAACACTTCAAACTAAGAAACCCAGTATTTCCTAGGGAGGCCTAAGCCATAACACAGAGATTCCTGAAGAAACGACAAAGTTCTACGTACACTTCCCATTTCCATTCCTCCAGTGATTCTTCAAGTTAGAACTGTGTTAGTTGTGCTGTAGTTCTAACTTCTGTTAGAAAGTGCTCTAAGAAACACTGGAGTTTCTACTGTACAAGTAGGCAGAAACAGAGCTAATGAACAAAGTAAGTGTTTCTCGGAACAGTATGAAGATTCTCAATGGAAATGTGGAAATCTGGTGTGGAATGAATGAGTTAGCTTGAAATTGTCTTTGGAATCAGTGGAAGATTCAGTTTCTCATATTTATAACACTTGAAACTAAGAAACCCAGTATTTCCTAGGGAAGCCTAAGCCATAACACAGACATTCCTGAAGAAACAGCAAAGTTCTACGTAAACTTCCCATTTCCATTCCTCCAGAGATTCTTTAAGTTAGAACTGTGTTAGTTGTGCTGTAGTTCTAACTTCTGTTAGAAAGTGTTCTAAGAAACACTGGAGTTTCTACTGTACAAGTAGGCAGAAACAGACCTAATGAACAAAGTAAGTGTTTCTTGGAACGGTATGAAGATTCTCAATGCAAATGTGGAAATCTAGTGTAGAATGATTGAGTTAGCTGGAATTTGTCTTTGGAATCAGTGGAAGATTCAGTTTCTCATATTTGTAACACTTGAAACTTAGAAACCCAATATTTCCTAGGGAGCCCTAAGCCATAAAACAGAGATTCCTGAAGAAACAGCAAAGTTCTACGTAATCTTCCCATTTCCATTCCTCCAGTGATTCCTCAAGTTAGAACTGTGTTAGTGGTGCGGTAGTTGTAACTTCCGGTAGAACGTGCTATGAGAAACACTGGAGTTTCTACTGTACAAGTAGGCAGAAACAGAACTAATGAACAAAGTAAGTTTTCTTTGAACGGTATGAAGATTCTCAATGCAAATGATGAAATCTGCTGTAGAATGAATGAGTTAGCTTGAGTTTGTCTTTGGAATCACTGGAAGATTCAGTTTCTCATATTTGTAACACTTGAAACTACGAAACCCAGTATTTCCTAGGGAGGCCTAAGCCATGACACAGAGATTACTGAAGAGCATCAAAGTTCTGCATAAACTTTCCATTTCCATTCGTCCAGTGATTCTTCAAGTTAGAACTGTGGTAGTTGTGCTGTAGTTTTAACTTCGGTTAGAAAGTGCTGTAAGAAACACTGGAGTTTCTACTGTAAAAGTAAGCCAGAACAGATCTAATGAACAAAGTAAGTGTTTCTTGGAACAGTATGAAGATTCTCAATGCAAATAAGAAATCTGGTGTAGAATGAATGAGTTAGCTTGAATTTGTCTTTGGAATCAGTGGAAGATTCAGTTTCTACTATTTGTATCAATTGAAACTAAGAAACCCAGTATATCCTATGGAGGCAAAAGCTATAATACAGAGATCCTTGAAGAAGCAGCAAAGTTCTACGTACACTTACCATTTCCATTTCTCCTGTGATTCTTCAAGTTAGAGCTGTGTTAGTTGTGCTGTAGTTCTAACTTTAGTTAGAAAGTGCTATAAGAAACACAGGAGTTTCTACTGTATAAGTAAGCAGAAACAGTGCTAATGAAGAAAGTAAGGTTTTCTTTGAACAGTATGAAGATTCTGAATGCAAATGTTGAAATCTAGTGTAGAATGAATGAGTTAACTTGAATTTGTCTTTGAAATCAATGGAAGATTCAGTTTCTCATATTTGTAATACTTGAAACTAGGAAACCCAGTATTTCCTATGCAGGCCTATGCATAACACTGTTATTCCTGAAGAAACAGCAAAGTTCTATGGAAAGTTACCATTGCCATTTCTCCAGTGATTCTGCAAGTTCGAACTGTGTTAGTTGTGCTATAGTTCTAACTTACGTTAGAAAGTGCTGTAAGAAACACTGGAATTTCTACTGTACAAGTAATCAGAAGAAGAGCTAATGAACAAAGTAGGTGTTTCCTTGAATGGTATTGAGATTCTCAATTCAAATGGTGAAATCTGGTGTAGAATGAAGGAATTAGCTTGAGTTTGTCTTTAGAAGCAATGCAAGATTCAGTTTCTCATATTTGTAACACTTGAAACTAAGAAAGCCAGTATTTCCTATGGAGGCCTATGCAAAACACAGAGATTCCTGAAGAAACAGGAAAGTTCTATGTAAACTTACCATTGCCATTACTCCAGTGATTCTTCAAGTTAGAACTGTGTTAGTTGTGCTATAGTTCTAACTTACGTTAGAAAGTGCTGCAAGAATCACTGGAGTTTCTACTGCACCAGTAAGGAGAAACAGAACTAATGAACAAAGTAAGTGTTTCTTTGAATCATAAGAACATTCTCAATGCAAATGGTGAAATCTGTTGTAGAATGAAGGAGTTAGCTTCAGTTTGTCTTTAGAAGCAATGCAAGATTCAGTTTCTCATATTTGTAACACTTGAAACTAAGAAAGCCAGTATTTCCTATGCAGGCCTATGCATAACACAGAGACTCCTGAAGAAACAGCAAAGTTCTATGTAAACTTACTATTGCCATTCCTCCAGTGATTCTGCAAGTTCGAACGGTTTTAGTTGTGCTATAGTTCTAACTTACGTTAGATAGTGCTGTAAGAAACACTGGAGTTTCTACTGCACAAGTATGCAGAAACAGAGCTAATGAACAAAGTAGGTGTTTCTTTGAATGATATGAAGATTCCCAATTCAAATTTTGAAATCTGTAGTTCAATGAAGGAGTTAGATTGAATTTGTCTTTAGAAGCAATGCAAGATTCAGTTTCTCATATTTGGTACACTTGAAACTAAGAAACCCTGTATTTCCTAAGCAGGCCTATGCATAACACAGAGATTCTTGAAGAAACTGCAAAGTTCTATGTAAACTTACCATTGCCATTACTCCAGTGATTCTTCAAGTTAGAACTGTGTTAGTTGTGCCATAGTTCTAACTTACCATAGAAAGTGTTGTAGGAAACACTGGAGTTTCTAATGTACAAGTAAGCAAAAACAGAGCTAATGAACAAAGTAAGTGCGTCTTTGAATGATATGAAGATTCTCAATGCAAATAGTGAAATGTGGTGTAGAACGAAGGAGTTAGCTTCAATTTCTCATTGGAAGCAATGGAAGATTCAGTTTCTCATATCTGTAACACTTGAAACTAAGATACCCAGTATTTCCTATGTAGGCCTATGCATAACACAGAGATTCCTGAAGAAACAGCAAACTTCTATGTAAACTAACCATTTCCATTACTCTAGTGATTGCGAAGTTAGAACTGTTAGTTGTGCTATTGTTCTAACTTACCTTACAAAGTGCTGGAAGAAACACTGCAGTTTCTACTGTAAAAGTAAGGAGAAACAAAGCTAATGAATAAAGTAGGTGTTTCTTTGAATGATATGAAGATTCTCAATGCAAGTGGTGAAATCTGGTGTAGAAAGAAGGAGTTAGCTTCAATTTATCTTTAGAATCAATGGAATATTCAGTTTCTCATATTTGTAACACTTTAAACTAAGAAACCCAGTATTTCCTATGCAGGCCTATTCATAACACAGAGATTCTTGAAGAAACAGAAAAGTTCTGTGTAAACTTACCATTGCCATTACTGCAGCGGTTCTTCAAGTTAGAACTGTGTTAGTTGTGCTATAGGTCTAACTTACGTTAGAAAGTGCTGTAAGAAACACTGAAGTTTCTACTTTACAAGTATGCAGAAGCAGAGCTAATTGACAAAGTAGGAGTTTATTTGAATGATATGAAGATATGAAGATTTTCACTGCAAAAGGTGAAATCTGGTGTAGAATGAAGGAGTTAGCTTGAATTTGTCTTTAACAGCAATGCAAGATTCAGTTTCTCATATTTGGTACACTTGAAACTAAGAAACCCAGTATTTCCGATGTAGGCCTATGCAAATCACAGAGATTCCTAAAGAAAGTGCAAAGTTCTATGTAAACTTACCATTGCCATTACTCCAGTGATTCTTCAAGTTAGAACTGTGTTATTTGTGCTATAGTTCTAACTTAAGTTAGAAAGTGCTGCAAGAATCACTGGAGTTTCTACTGCACAAGTAAGCAGAAATAGAGCTAATGAACAAAGTAAGTGTTTCTTTGAATGATATGAAAATTCTCAATGCAAATGTTGAAATCTGGTGTAGAATGAAGGAGTTAGCTTGAATTTGTCTTTGGAATCAATGGAAGATTCTGTTTCTCATATTTGTAACACTTGAAACTAAGAAACCCAGTATTTCCTATATAGCCCTATGCATAACACAGAGATTTCTGAAGAAACAGCAAACTTCTATGTATACTTACCTTTTCCATTACTCCAGTGATTGTTCAAGTTAGAACTGTGTTAGTTGTGCTGTAGTTGTAAATTCGGTTAGAAAGTGCTATACGAAATACTGGAGTTTCTACTGTACAAGTAAGCAGAAACAGAGCTAATGAAGAATGTAAGTATTTCTTGTAAAGGTGTGAAGATTCTGAATGCAAATAATGAAATCTGGTGTAGAATGAATGAGTTAGCTTGAATTTGTCTTTGCAATCAATGGAAGATTCAGTTTCTCATATTTATAACACTTCAAACTAAGAAACCCAATATTTCCTATGGAGGCCTAAGCCATGACACAGAGATTCCTGAAGAAACAGCAAAGATCTACGTAAACTTTCCATTTTTCTTCCTGCAGTGATTATTCAAGTTAGGACTGTGTTATTTGTGCTATAATTCTAACTTAATTTGGAAAGTGCTGTAAGAATCACTGTAGTTTCTACTGTACAAGTAAGCAGAGACAGAGCTAAAGAAGAAAGTAGGAGTTTGTTTGAATGATATGAAGATTCTCAATGCAAATGGTGAAATCTGGTGTAGAATGAAGGAGATAGCTTGAATTTGTCTTTGGAATCAATGGAAGATTCAGTTTCCC
Source organism: Noctilio leporinus (assembly GCA_004026585.1). Lineage (NCBI taxonomy): Eukaryota > Metazoa > Chordata > Mammalia > Chiroptera > Noctilionidae > Noctilio > Noctilio leporinus. The sequence goes on along the minus strand of PVIW01016405.1, from coordinate 7,615 downwards.
ATATTTGTAACACTTGAAACTAAGAAACCCAGTATTTCCTGTGCAGGCCTATGCATAACACAAGGATTCCTGAAGAAACAGCAAAGTTCTATGTAAACTTACCATTGCCATTACTCCATTGTTTCTTCAATTTAGAACTGTGTTAGTTGTGCTATAGTTCTAACTTACGTTAGAAATTGCTGTAAGAAACTCTGGAGTTTCTACTGTACAAGTAAGCCGAAACAGAGCTAATGAATAAAGTAAGTGTTTCTTTGAATGATATGAAGATTCTCAATGAAAATTGTGAAATCTGGTGTAGAATGAAGGAGTTAGCTTGAATTTGCCATTGGAACCATTAGGAGATTCAGTTTCTCATATTTGTAACACTTGAAACTAAGAAACCCCGTATTTCCTGTGCAGGCCTATGCATAACACAGCGATTCCTGAAGAAACAGCAAAGTTCTATGTAAATTTACCATTTCCATTACTCCATTGATTCTTCAATTTAGAACTGTGATAGTTGTGCTATAGTGCTAACTTATGTTAGAAAGTGCTGTTAGAAACACTCGAGTTTCTACTGTACAATTAAGCAGACACAGAGCTCATGAACAAAGGAAGTATTTTTTGAATGATATGAAGATTCTTAATGCAAATGGTGAAATCTGGTGTAGAATGAATGAGTTAGCTTGAATGTGTCTTTGGAATCAATGGAAGATTCAGTTTCCCATATTTGTAACACTTGAAACTAAGAAACCCTGTATTTCCTATGCAGGCCTATGCCATAACACAGAGATTCCTGAAGAAACAACAAAGTTCTAAGTAAACTTGCCATTTCCTTTACTCCAGTGATTCTTCAAGTTAGAACTCTGTTAGTTGTGCTATAGTTCTAATTTACGTTAGAAAGTGCTGTAAGAAACACTGGAGTTTCTACTGTACAAATAAGCAGAAACAGAACTAATAAAGAAAGTGTTTGTTTGAATGGTATGAAGATTCTCAATGCAAATGATGAAATCTGGTGTGGAATGAATGAATTAGCTTGAATTTCTCATTTCAATCAATGTAAGGTTCAGTTTGTCATACTTGTAACACTTGAAATCAGGAGAATCTGTACTCTCTATGGAGGCCTAAGCCATAATAAAGATTTTCCTGATGAAACTGCAAAGTTCAATGAGAACGTACCATTTCCCTTTTCCTGTCACTTCTCAATTTAGAACTGTGGTAGTTTTCCTATAGTTCACAAATGTGTCAGAATTTATTGTAAGAAGCAGTGGAGTTTCTACTGGCTAAGGAAGCAAAAACAGAGCTCATTAATAAAGTAAGTGTTTCTATGAATTGTATGAAGATTCTCAGTGTACATCATGTAATCTGGTGTGGAATGATAGAATTAGCTTGAATTTGTCATTGGAATCAATGTAAGTTTAAGTTTCTCATATTTGTATCACTTTAAACCAGGAAAACCTGTATTCCTTATTGTGGCCTAAGCCATACACAGAGATTCCTGAATAAACTGCAGAGTTCCATGAGAACTCACTGTTTCCATTTGACTCCTTATTCTGCAAGATGGAACTCTGCCAGTCTTGCTAAAGTTCACAAATGTGCCAAAAAGCGCTGTAAGAAACACTGGTGTTTGTTTTTTCCAAGGAGGGAGAAACAGAGATCATGACAAAGTAAGTGTTTCTTTGAATTGTATGAAGATTCTCAGTGAAATTCATGAAATCTGGTGTGGAATGATTGAATTAGCTTGAATTTGTCTTTGGAATCCATGTAAGGTTCACTTTCTCATATTTGGAACACTTGAAACCGGGAAAACCTATACTCCGTATGGAGGCCTAAGCCATAATACAGGTTTTCCTGAAGATACTGGAAAGTTCAAGGAGAACTTAAAATTTCCATTTGTCCAGTGACTTCACAAGTTAGAACTATGGTAGTTTGGCTAGAATCCATAAATGTGTCAGAAAGCGCTGTACGAAACACTAAGGTTTCTAGTGTCCAAGGAAGCAGAAACGGAGCTCAGGAACAAAGTAAGTGTTTCTTTGAATTGTATGAAAATTCTTAGTAAAAACCATGAAATCTGGTGTGGAATGATTGAATTAGCTTGAATTGGTCATTGGAATCCATGTAAGGTTCAGGTTCTCATATTTGGAACACTTGAAACCGGGAAAACCTGTACTCTCTATGGAGGCCAAAGCCATAATGCAGATTTTCCTGAAGGTACTGGAAAGTTCAATGAGAACTTAACATTTCCATTTCACCAGTGACTTCGCAAGTGAAAACTCTGGTAGTTTTGCTAGAGTTCACAGATGTGTGAGAAAGCGCTATAAGAAACGCTAAAGTTTCTAGTGTCCAAGGAAGCAGAAACGGAGCTCATGAATTAAGTGTTTCTTTGAATTGCATGAAGATTCTCAGTGAAACTCCTGGAATCTGGTGTGGAATGATTGAATTAGCTTGAATTTGTCATTGGAATCCATGTAAGGTTCAGTTTCTCATATTTGTAACACTTGAAACCAGGAAAAGCTCTGTTCTCTATGGAGGCCTTACCCAAAATACAGATTTTCCTGAAAAAACTGGAAAGTTCAATGAGAACTTACCACTTCCCTTTATCCAGTGACTTCTTAAGTTAGAACTCTGGTAGTTTTGCTAGAGTTCACAAATGTGTCAGAATTTATTGTAAGAAAAACTGGAGTTTCTACTGTCTAAGGAAGCAAAAACAGGGCTCATGAACAAAGTAAGGGTTTCTTTGAATTGTATGAAGATTCTCAGTGTAAATCATGAAATCTGGTGTGGAATGATTGAATTAGCTTGACTTTGCCATTGGAATCAATGTAATTTTAAGTTTCTCATATTTGTAACACTTGAATTCAGAAAAACTTGTATTCCCTATGGAGGCCTAAGCCATACACAGAGATTCCTGAAGAAACTGCAGAGTTCAATGAGAACTCACCGTTTCCATTTGTCCACTGATTCTGCAAGATGGACCTTGCTAGTCTTGCTAGAGTTCACAAATGTGCCAGAAAGTGCTGTAAGAAACACTGATGTTTGTTTTTTCCAAGGAAGGAGAAACAGAGATCATGAAGAAAGTAAGTGTTTCTTTGAATTGTATGAAGATTCTCAGTGCAAATCATAAAATCTGGTGTGGAATGATTGAATTAGCTTGAATTTGTCATTGGAATCAATGTAAGGTTCAGGTTCCTTTATTTGTAACGTTTGAAACCAGGAAAGCCTGTACTCCCTAAGGAGGCCTAAGCCATAATACAGATTTTCATGAAGAAACTGCAAAGTTCAATGAGAACTTACCATTTCCATTTGTCCAGAGACTTCCCAAGTTAGAACTCTTATAGTTTTGCTAGAGTTCACAAATGTGTCAGAAAGTGCTGTAAGAAACAATATAGTTTCTAGTGTCTAAGAAGCAGAAATGGAGCTCATGAACAAAGTAACTGTTTCTTTGAATTGTGAGAAGATTCTGAGTGAAAATCAAGAAATCTGGTGTGGAATGATTGAAATAGCTTGAATTTGTCATTGGAATCAATGTAAGGTTTATTTTCTCATATTTGTAGCACTTGAAACCGGGAAAACCTGTACTCCCTATGAAGGCCTAGGCCATAATACAGATTTTCCTGAAGAAACTGCAAACCTCAATGAGAACTTACCACTTGCATTTGTCCAGTGACTTCTCAAGGTAGAACTCTGGGAATTTTGTGAGAGTTTAAAAATGTGTCAGAAATCACTGTTAGAAACTCTAGAGTTTCTAGTTTCCAAGGAAGCAGAAACAGAGCTCATGAAAAAAGTAAGTGTTTCTTTGAATTCCATGAAGATTCTCAGTGTAAATCATGAAATCTGGTGTGCAGTGATTGAATTAGCTTGAACTTGTCATTGGAATCAATGTACCATTTAGTTTATCATATTTGTAACATTTGAAACCGGGAAAACCTGTACTCCCTGTGAAGTCCTAGGCCACAATACAGATTTTCTTAAAGAAAATGCAACGTTCAATGAGAACATATCACTTGCATTTCTCCAGTGAATTCTCAAGTTAGAACTCTGGGAATTTTGCTAAAGTTTACAAATGTGTCAGAAAGCGCTGTAAGAAACACTGGAGTTTCTAGTGTCCAAGGAAGCAGAAACAGAGTTCATGAACAAAGTAACTGTTTCCTTGAATTGTACGAACATTCTCCATGAAAATCAGGAAATCAAATGTGGAATGATCGAATTAACTTGAATTTGTCATTGGAATCAATGTAAGGTTCAGGTTCTCATATTTGTAACACTTGAAACCGGTAAAACCTATACTCCGTATGGAGGCCTAAGCCATAATACAGATTTTCCTGAAGATACTGGAAAGTTCAAGGAGAACTTAAAATTTCCATTTGTCTAGTGACTTCACAAGTTAGAACTCTGGTAGATTTGCTAGAATTCACAAATGTGTCAGAAAGCGCTGTACGAAACACTAAAGTTTCTAGTGTCCAAGGAAGCAGAAAAGTAGCTCATGAATTAAGTAAGTGTTTCTTAGAATTGTATGAAGATTCTCAGTGAAACTCATGAAATCTGGTATGGAATGATTGAATTAGCTTGAATTTGTCATTGGAATACATGTAAGGTTCAGTTTGTCATATTTACAATAGTTTAAACAAGCAAACCTTGTATTTCCTATGCAGGGCTATGCCATAACACAGAGATACCTGAAGAAACAGCAAAGTTGTATGTAAACTAACCAGTTCCATTTCTCCAGTGATTGTACAAGTTAGAACTGTGTTAGTTGTGGTATAGTTCTAACTTACGTTAGAAAGTGCTATAAGAAACACTGGAGTTTCTACTGTACAAGAAAGCAGAAACAGAGCTAATGAACAAAGTAAGTGTTTCTTTGAATGGGATGAAGATTCTCTTTGCAAATGATGAAATCTGGTGTAGAATGAATGAGTTAGGTTGAATTTGTCTTTCGAATCAATGGAAGATTCAGTTTCTCACGTTTGGAACACTAGAAACTAAGAAACCCATTATTTCCTATGCAGGCCTATGCCATAACACAGAGATTCCTGAAGAAACAGCACAGTTCTATGTAAACGTACCAGTTCCATTACTCCAGTGATTTTACAAGTTAGAACTGTGTAAGTTGTGCTGTAGTTCTAACTTAAGTTAGAAAGTGCTATAAGAAACACTGGAGTTTCTACAGTACAAGAAAGCAGAAAAAGAGCTAATGAACAAAGTAAGTGTTTCTTTGAAAAGTAAGAAGATTTTCTTTGCAAATGATGAAATCTGGTGTAGAATGAATGAGTTAGCTTGAATGTGTCTTTGGAATCAATGGAAAATTCAATTTCTCATATTTCTAACACTTGAAACTAAGAAACCCAGTATTTCCTATGCAGGTCTGTGCCATAAGACAGGGATTCCTGAAGAAACAGCAAAGTTCTATGTAAACTTACCATTTCCATTTCTCCAGTGATTGTACAAGTTAGAACTGTGTTATTTGTGGTATAGTTCTAACTTACGTTAGAATGTGCTATAAGAAACACTGGAGTTTCTCCTGTGCAAGAAAGCAGAAACAGAGGTAATGAACAATGTAAGTGTTTCTTTGAATGGGATGAAGATTCTCAATGCAAATGATGAAATCTGTTGTAGAATGAATGAGTTAGCTTGAATTTGTCTTTGGAATCAATTTAAGATTCAGTATCTCATATTTGTATCACTTGAAACTAAAAAACACAGTATTTCATATGCAGGCCTATGCCGTAACTCAGAGATTCCTGAAGAAACAGCAAAGTTCTACGTAAACTTACCATTTCCATTTCTCCAGTGATTGTACAAGTTAGAACTGTGTTAGTTGTGGTATAGTTCTAACATGCATCAGAAAGCGCTGTAAGATATATTGGAATTTCTGGTGTTCAAGGGACCAGAAATAAAGCTAACAAACTAAGTGTTTCTTTAAATTGTATGTAAATGCTTATTGAAAATAATGAAATCTGGTGTAAAATGAATGAAATAGCTTGAATTTTTCATTGGAATCTATGTAAGGTTCTGTTTCTCATATTTGTAACACTTGAAACAGGGAAACACTGTATTTCTTATATAGGCTTAAGTCATAACACAGAGATTCCACTGGAAACAAGAAACTTCTAGGAAAACTTACCATTTCCATTACCCCAGAGAGTTTTCATATTAGAAGTCAGCTGGTTCTGATATAGTTCTAAAATGTGTCAGCAATTGCTGTAAGGAACACTGGAGTTTCTAGTGTACAAGGAAACAGAAATAGCGTTAATAAACAATAAGTTTCTTTGAATTATATGAAGATACTCAAAGCAAATAATGAAATATGGGGTAGAATGAATGAATTAACTTGAATTTGTCATTGGAATCAATGTAAGGTCCAGTTTGTCTTTTGTATAACATATGAAACAAGGAAACCCTGTATTTCCTATTTAGAACTTAGCCATAACACAGAGATTCCTGAAAACATCAAACTTCTATGAAAATTTACCATTTTCATTACTCTAGTGATTTTTAAACTTAGATCTGTGCTAGTTCTGCTATAGGTCTATCAGGCGTCAGAAAGTGCTATGAGAAACACTGGAGTTTCTAGTGTGCAAGGAAGCAGAAACAGAGCTTATGAACAAAGTAAGTGTTTCTTTGAATTGTATGAAGATACTCAATGCAAGTAATGAAATCTGGTGTGGAATGAATGAATTAGCATGGATTTGATATTGCAATCAATGAAAGGTTGACTTCCTCATATTTGTAACACTTGAAACAAGCAAACCCTATATTTCATATTTAGGCCCAAGGTATAACACAGTGATTCTTAACGAAACAGCAAAGTTCTATGAAAACGTTCCATATTCATTACAAATTGGTTCTTCAAGTTAGAACTGTGCTAATTGTGCTTTAGTTCTCACATGCATCAGAAAGTGCTATAAGAAACACTGGAGTTTGTAGCGTTGAAGGAAGAAGAAACAGAGCTAATATACAAAGTAAGTGTTTCTTTAAGTTGTGTGTAGATACTCAACGTAAATAATGAAATCTAGTGTAGAATTAATGAATTAGCTTGAATTTCTGATTGGAATCAAGGTAAGATTCAGTCTCTCATATTTTTAACACTTGATACAAAGAGATCTTTTATTTCCTATGTAGGCCTAAGCCATACGAAAGAGATTCCTGAAGAAACAGAAAAGTTCTATGAAAACTTACCATTTCCATTACACCAGTGATTCTTCAACTTAGAACTGTGCTACTTTTGCAATAAGACATACAGGCGTCAGAAATGGCTTCAAGAAACACTAGAGTTTCTCGTGTAAAACAATGCATAAAAAGAGCTTATAAATAGCTTAAGTGTTTCTTTGAATTTATGAAAATACTCAATGCAAACCATGAAATTCCGTGTCCAATGAATGAAGACCCAATGTAGGGTATGTTGCCTTTCACCCACTTAAGCCATGGACCTAGGTGGAGAGCTGGCTTGTAACCTGGCTAAGTGCCGTGACTAGGAATCGAACCAGCAACCTTTGGGTTTGCAGACTGGCAGCTTATCGGCAGAGCCACCAGCCAAGGCTTCTTCTTTGTTTTCCATTGGTGTTGCTGTCTTGGATTTCCCCTACCCCACAGTAAATCTATCATTTGCAGCACAGGAAGGATGTCTTTGCACAGGCAT
>PVIW01016404.1:0-16772 GCA_004026585.1 Noctilio leporinus | reverse complement strand
ATTTGTCCTTCACTGACTGGCTTATTTCACTAAGCATAATACTCTCCAGTTCCATCCATGTTGTTGCAAAGGGTACAAGTTCCTTCTTTCTTCCTGCTATATAGAATTCCATTGTGTAAATGTACCAAAGTTTTTTGATCCAATCATCCACTGATGGGCACTTAGGCTGTTTCCAGCACTTGGCTATTGTAAATAGTGCCGCTATGAACATAGGTGGGCATAGGTTCTTATGAATTGGTGTTTCAGGATTCTTTGGGTATAGTCCAAGTAGTGGAATTGCTGGATCAAAAGGCAGTTCCATTTTTAGTTTTTTAAGGAAACCCCATGCTGTTTTCCATAGTGGCTGCACCAGCCTGCATTGCCACCAACAGTGTATGAGGGTTCCCTTTGCCCCGCATCCTCGCCAACACTTGTTGTTTGTTGATTTGCTGATAATGCCATTCTGACAGGTGTGAGGTGGTATCTTAATGTAGTTTTAATTTGCATCTCTCTGATGACTAGCGATGTTGAGCATTCTTTCATATGCCTCTGGGCCCTTTGTATATCTTCCTCAGTGATTTGTCTGTTCAGGTCCTCTGCCCATTTTTTAATTGGGCTGTCTGTCTCCCTGGTGTTGAGTCGCATTAGTTCTTTATGTATTTTGGAGATCAGACCCTTGTCTGAGGCATCAATACACCTGCCTTAGGCATCTAACCAACTTCAGAATCCTTTCTTGTAGACATGATCCCTGAAAACCTCTTCATTGGATCATATCTCAAACAAAGGTTTTTAATTTCCTTCACAATAGCCTTTTTTATACAGTTTGGTTCCCTTTCAAATCCTTTGAAAAGATTGAAATTGTTAGGCTAACTTGCCTCATACTATATAAAAACTTAAATTCCTGATCCCTCACACTGAAATATTTAGTGTGTATATACTGTACAGTTAGACCTACCATTTATTTTCAATTACAATTGGCTTTTTTTGCCATAAAGCAATTATACAGTTTTTACTTCAACAAGGTAAGCAGAAGGCAGTGCTTATAAAGAATGAGCTTCATCTCCAGGGTCAAGTAACTAAGTGGGATGGAGTCCAATGTCCAATTTATATAACTATGTTTAAAAATATCCAATGTGTTAAAGGAAACATTAGGACAAAAATAAACTACTTATAAAAGTGAGGAACTTTAATTTCATTACAGCTGCAACCATAGACTTTTGGCCTTTAGGAAAACAAAAGTCATTTTAAAGATTTTAGTTATTTATTTTTAGAGAGATAGAAGGGATAATGAAAGAGAGAGAGAAGCATCAATGTGTAGTTGTCTCTGTGGTTCTCTCTCACATGTCACCACCAGGGACCTGGCCCACAACCCAGGCATATGCCCAGACATGGAATTGAACTAGTGACCTTTTGGTTTGTAGGCTGGCACTCAATCCACTGAGTCACACCAGTCAGGGCTGGAAGTCACTTTATAATACAACTCTTAAAGTATGTAAGTAGCAATCTGTCTTCTATAGTAGATTCTTAGAATTAAACAGGGGGTGTCAAATAATAACTCAGTACCCCAAACTCAGTAGGTAGATCAAATTGACTTAACAGGCAATTCTCAGCCACTCACTTTCTGCTTCAACCCAAAAAACACCTTCCAGTTGTTCCCATGCACTATTTTTTTTTTTTTTTTTGCTCCTCTAAGCCTTCATATCAGTTATTTTATTTACCTAGAATATTCTTACTCTGCTATTTCATTTGTTTTACTCATCTTTCTGATCTCATCTAAAATGTTATTCTCTCAAAGAATGTTCCCTGATCATCCCCTCTCCACAAGTTTGGGTTAGTTGATACTGTTATACATGGTCAGAACACCATGCATATCCCTGTCAGAGAACATTCCTCATTGCACTGCATTATAATTGCTATTTCCTTGCCTAATCATATGTATTAAACTATAAGCTTAATAAAACAGAGACAATGTATTTCTTTTTCACCATATATCTTAACATTTAGCACAGTTCTTAGTAAATAAGTATTTGTTGAATTGAATCAAATTTAATATTACTGTATTTGAAAATTCATAGATCTGAAAGTTACCAAAAAGTAAACTTATAATTTGGATATTTAACATTATCTGACAATTATGTGTGGCTTTTATGAGCTAGATTTCAAAGTCAGCCAACAAAACTATAAGCTTTCTTATTATAATTATTATAGCTATCATGTTCACAACTGTAACCCCAGCACTTCGAATGGTGTTGAGGATATGTTGGGAGCTCAGGAAAGATTCAATGAATGGACAAATGAACAGCTATCATTTTAGACTTTCTCCAAATCAGAAAATTTCATGTCCTTGGAGTATAAGGGAATATCCATCAGGACCCTAACAAAAATATCTACCTCCTCCATGAAACCTTTTCTAATCCCCACTACCCCCTAAACAAAAATCTTTATAGAAACCTGAATGAATATATAAGACAAACACATAAAATGTGAGCATTACACACATGACTTAGAAAAAATAGTCAATAAGTTGGATAACCAAATCAGGATTCAAAATGATCTCAATAAACCAGAATAAAATTCTTAAACCAAAAAAATTCAATAATATGCACTAGGTCCAGCATTCAAAATATCGATTCACAAGAACAGGACAGGGGAGAGACCAGTCTTGGCATCAGTTTGTGTGAAATAGACTGGGGGATTTTAGTTGGCCCCAAGATCAATATAAGCCAGCAATGAGATGTGACTGCTAAAGAGAATAGTGTGATCTAAAACTACACTAGCTTATATTGTCCAGTTCACAAAAGCAATGATCTCACAGTACACTGTTCCACTCCAACCACATCTGTGGTATTGTTTTCAACATTTTAAGAGACACATTTACTAGATAAGGTTCAGAATGGATATACTAGAATGGTGAGAGGGAACAGAAAACATAGTATGATATAGGAAGCTGAAAGACCTGGGAATATTTGAACTGAACAAAAAAGCAGTTGAGGTTGGGGTATGTAGTAGCATCTCTGGGCAGGAGGAAACACACAGGAGGTAAGGAATGGTAAGGGGCATGTGCAATTTTTTAAAAGTTCCAAGCAGTGAGTCTATTACACATATAATCTACCATGTTTACCTCACATACATAGTTTAGAATCACAGGTCTTGAGGAAGTAAATTAAACTAGCCAGCTAAATATTAGAGGAAGGCAATTCTAGGAAATAATATATAATGTTATTGTAGTTGAGGCACTCTAACAATGCAGTAGACTGCTTTATGAGGCAGTGAGTCCCTGCATCACAGAAAATCTTTAAACAGAAACTGGACACCCACTGTCAGTGATGTTAAAGTGTAAATTATTAGAGGAGTAAGTTGTTGAAGGAGATGACCTGAATAATAAAGATGCTATTATTCTGTCCTTCCACTTCTTTGAATTCCCAAATCATCTAGCTTGTCTTGTTTCTTGCAATTAGCACTCATTTCTTCAGATAGTATTTATATATGATCTGTGTGAGGATGGATTCTATGCATAAATTTATATGCATAGAGTAGGCTGTTAAATGCTCAGTGAATAAATGAATCATTGAATTGTAAAAAAAAGATATTAAGAAGTTTCAGAAAGCCAAGTGTTGGCAACATTTACTTGAAAAAAACACTGGACTTGAATTCAGAATACCTGGGTTCTAGACTGAGTTCCATCACATATTAGCTTTTGACCTTGGGCAAGTTATTTGAAGTTAATTAACTTTTGTTTTCTTATCTGTAAGATAATAAAAATGTCTGCCTCATCTATCACATGAAGTAATAATTCAATGAAGTAGTGTATCACAAACTCTAAGGTATAAAATTATTCTATAAAGCACCAAGTATCATTCAACCCACTGACTTATGCCTCTTTGGCAGATTTCTATTGCTATCAATATCAGTATCACTCCTTGCACCACCCACCTCCATCCTCACTCTAAGAGCACATAACCATTCCTATGACTTAAGCCATTTGGCACTTCCTATGAGGCTTTACTACTCTCCCTGCATGTAAATGTAGGTATGTACAAGAAAACTAACAATGTGTTAAGATCATAGAAACTATTTGGTAATGGAAGATGGGTTGTTCCCCTACACCCTCTGTCACGTCTTTTAAGAATTCTCTCCTCTCCCTTCAAAACCCTTAGCCAGGTTTCCAAATTTTTCTCCTATTCTTATGTTTATAAGGAGAACCATTACAGCATTCTACAGTCTTTCCCTCCTCAGACAGCCCCTTTGGGCCTCCTTCCCTTTCTTATTTACTTTGGTAACTTACTTTCTCTGTTTCACTTCTGAGCAACTTTTCCTTGGGAAGGCTGTGAAAAAACCTTCCAGACTAAAGTGCTAAGAGCTAATACAGTGTATTTTTCCCTCCCTTCTGTGGAAACTACCCATTGATAGGGAACAAATACCTTTTTATGACAAAGGAATGAGCCACTAGGGTACAGGATTACCATTCTTTGAGGGCATAGAGCCTTTCTGGAGTCCCTCACATGCAATCACATAGGCAACAGACTCCTCTAAAAAAAGAAATATCTCCCCCAGTAAATCTCTACTCTCTGAGCAAAGTCACCTTCTAGTCTGTATCCAGGTGTACATGGTTGGCTAAATAATCATGTCTTGGTTTGAAAAATTGGATAGCTGACAGCACTCAGATCCCAGCAATCTGTAGGCTGTGGTGTGAATACCAATAATAAAGTAGAAAGCATGTGTCCCTTCAATGCTCTATCTCCATGATTTTTCAAGGTAAAGGTAGCATACAGAGACACTTTTTAAAAGATTTTAGTTATTATTTTAGAAAGAGGGGAAAGGGAGAGAGGCAGAGAGGGACAGAGACATTAAGGTATGGTTGCCTTTCATCTGCCTCCAGCCACGGACCTGGCTTGCAACCTGGTTATGTGTGCCCTGGCTGGAATTGAACCAGTGACCTTTGGGTTTGCAGGCCAGCACCTTATCCACTGTGCCACCAGGCAGGGCCCAGAGTCACTTTTTATACAATTTTTGCATTTGAGGTTGCACATAACAATTGGATTCACTGACTGGCTCTAAAACAACACATATATTGGAAGTGATATGAAAAGGCAGCCTTGCCATCATTCGTGGATTTTAAAAATTGGGCTAAAGCCCTGGCAAGGTTTTATATTTAGACACTAATAAAATTTTAACCATCTTCACATCTTTTGACTTAAGAAATCATTCTTTGTCTTTAACTTCTCCCTTTGCCTACTCTTGTAAAGCCAACTATACAGTATAAGAATAAATTAAATCAATGCAACCAGCTGTGTATATCAAATCACATTCATCTCTTTATACAGACAGGGACAGTCTTTAACTTACATAAGTTGCTCTAGACAACTTTATTAAGATAGAGTTTGCAGAAGCATCTGTTGTAAGAAAAAATTCATGTTTAAAAAATTGTCATAATATATGGATTCTCATATTTTAAAAAATCACCCTCACTTCATGTTCTACGCCAGAATGGCAGAGAATCATGGGCCAAACTCCTAAGATTCATATTCCAGCTTTACCTCTGTCACAAATTATTTGTGGATCCCTGAGTAAATCACTTTCCATCTCAGTGCACCCCTTTGTTCAATTTTAGAATAAATGTAGTTGGACTATGTCAATCATTGCTAGATAGTAGTCTATAGGTAGGTATCAGTCAGTGACAAAATATTTATCAGTCATTACAAACAATGGTATAAACAAAATGTAGTAGGTTTTTCATTAAGCTAAATTCATTCAAGTTTTAAAATTCTGATATATGTTTTTATCGGTGTTGGGCAATAAAAGGCCATTATTTTATGATATGGTAATATTAGAAATGGTAACATTTTTCTTTAATCATGCCTGTCTACTTGATAATATTAAAATTTAACAAGCTTATATCAGCTTTTTTTTTTATGAGTGTAAGGACAGATTCATTTTTTCCTCATTTTTCTTTAAAACTTATATCAGTTTTCACACTTAGATTTTAAAAATGTTATTGGTATATTATAATCAAAACTCAATTTGATGGTATTTAAAATTTCTTCTTGCTCAAAATTACTAGAATTAATCATCCTATAACTTTTTCTTGCCCAACCTTTGCCACCTCTTTGGAACCACATACAAAATTTTGTCTTAAGAACCACTGTATTGAGTATCCATTTTAAAAGCATCTCCAAAAGATGTTGAAGTAGTCTGTTAAAACTCAGTGGGTCTCCTTTATACCCTCAGTCCAATCCCAATGAGCTCTAATATGCAATATCCAAATAGTGGCCCTCTCCAACACTACAGGGTTCAACTATGGCTGATGTATCACAGAGAGAGAAAGAGTGAGAGAGAGAGAAGACAAATGAGACTCCACATTCTCTCCTCACAAACGATTTAGGGATCTCAGGAGTATTTGACTAAACATCATTGCCCCCAATATGAAGCTTTGCCTTTCTCAATACCACACTGAAATTTACCCAGCTCTTCCTCACTGCAGTAGCCATAGATAACTTTGAATACACAATGGTGCAGAGGTTTATGCATTTCAAAAACATTTTCTATTCTTTATCTCCTTGGAGCTATCCTATACAGAGCTTACCACCTGAGGAAGACAGGTCATTGGCATGAAATATATTGCATAAAATTTTTTAAAAGTACAATTACAACTAACACAAGAAGCAGCTATATTATGCTGATTTAAAGTAACTTTTGTGTAAAATGTGTAGCTTTTATTAAAAAATGTCCCAGTTTACTCTTGGAGACTCAAAACAAATATAAGCTTTTGTTGCCATTTAGTTGAAAGAGAAAGAGAGAGAGAGATGATATTTTTAAAGCACACCTCCAAGCAAAAATTTTCCTCTGTATTGCTGAAAAATTAAGCATAGTTTTATTGTTCTTGAGAATACTTCTCCTAAAGAGAAGTTCTAGAAAGATGTAGGGCATTACCATCATGAATGAGTCAGAACAGTTTTCAGAATGAAAAAGGAACATCAGAAAGAGAAAGTACTAGGAGTGGAATAGGCAGGAAAAGGGCTCTTTGACATCAGGTTTCAAAGATATTTAAAATGACCAGGAGTCTCCTTCTCAAGGCAGAGCCTTAGAAACCAAAGTTGCACTACAGGATGAAAGCAATATTGGAAAAGAAAGCATTTATGAATTAACCTATTCCAAAGCAGTGAAAGATATCCAAAAAGCTAGTGAGTGGTAAAATACCTTGCCAGTGACTCTGCAACCTGTCAACTTGTCATTCATTTTCCCCCTCTGCTATAAAATGAAAGAAAAGACAACAATGAGGTATGTTATCATAAAGTAGCCCCATAGAACAGCAGCCATAACTATACTTGACACTCAAAATATGGTTGCTTGCTCATGGTCAGAGGATAACCATACACTAAGGACATTAAGGGTAAAAGTGGATGCTATTAAATTACACTAGGATGGCAGGTATGAATTATAACTATCCCCAGACAAAAAAGCAAATTTGATCACTCCAATCCTGAATTCTAGCCATGAAGAATATAATTCAGGTGGTGGATTTAGTGTCAGACATTGCTGACTAAATAGAGGCTGTGACAGTCTGACTACAGTCACGTTGGGGGCTGCTGCTTGATTCAGATGTCAAGTGATTGTTCAAAAATAGCCAGATGTTATCCGCAGAGAACTCAAGTCTGTCTGGGTTTGTATCTAATTTTAGATTTATGATAACTTTCATTATGTAAAAGTATTAAGAAAGAGAACTGTCACTGCACAACAGCACTGAATAAAAAATATGTAAACAATTCTACTGCATTATCATATTACCAAGAGTATATATTAGAAAAACATTCCATGGAAGAGCCAGTGACCTCAAGGGAACAAGAGAAAAGAACCTATAGTGATATTTTTGACATTTATTTATGTACTTATATACTTAATTTTTTATTTCATAATGATTTTTTATGAGCCAAGGTTTTTCAGGCCCAACCTTATTACTAGAGATAGAGAATAGGCCCTTCTGACCCTTTCTATAAGAAATGGGAAAGTGTTCTTTGACTGATGTGGCTCGGTGGATTGACCATCAACCTGTGAACCAAACAGTCCCCAGTTTGATTCCCAGTCAGGACAAATGCCTGGGCTGCAGACCAGGTTCCCAGATGGGAATGCAGAAGAGGCAACCACACATTGATGTTTCTCTCCCCATCTTTCTCCCTCCCTTCCCCTCTCTCTAAAAATAAAGAAATAAAATATTTTAAAAAGAAATGAAAAAGTGCAATGGATCCACAATGCAGCCTCCATAACATCTGACCTTCTCTCAGCATTTATCCAATAGAAATCTTTCTGAATCAAGAGTCAGTCTATCATTTATTCATGCAGTAGCTACTCCCCTAGTAATATTTTCAGCATTTTTAGGAAAGAAACTTGACAAACTTGCCAGTTGGGTTGATCAAAGTATCTCAATGCCAGCAAAGTCCATTTGACCAATAAGCAGCTGCTTGGCAATATCTCAAGGCTGATTGCAGAATATCTGGAAGCTATACAATTCCTGGACTCTAAAATTAGAGAATCTCAACAGTTCCAATTAAACTGGGGTTGGTTATCCTAGATCTCTTAGGAGAAATTAAGCCTGTTTATTAACATCAAGGTATCATGTTGCTCAAAGTCAGCACAATTCTGAGAATATAGAAAAATACACCTAGTTCTGTAAGCTCCATAAACATGCTCAAGTTCTGTGTTGCAAAGAGGATTATTGGCAAAGGGAATCTTTAAATTAGAGAAGGGATGGGGGAATGGGATGAATGTAATACAACAACAATAAAATTAAATTAAAAACTTTAAAATAAAATAATAAAATAAATTACCCCTATAACATGTGTCTCTTGGCAAAGCACCAAATGGTTCTTTCTTCAATGGATAAACTAATGAAGAAAGAATACATCTACAGATGACAACAAGACATGTATTGAGCCAATTACTATAATCTCTTCCACTAATGCTTCTGACATACATCAAGCAGCCGTCCAAGTAACAGAAAAGTACCTGGAAGGTAAGCCGCAGAAGGGAGTTGTGGTCTGGCTAGTCAGAAGTCTGGATGGTTATTCCTAAGCAATTAAGAACTGGCTTAAACAGTCATATCTTACTTGTAAGGCCAGTCCCTAACCAACTCCATAAACAGCTTTCTAATTCACCACTTGAAATCCAGCCCCTCACCAAGCCACCTGATACTATAGCAAAGATGATATTTATGAAAAACTAATTTCTAATAAATTACTTCTCTGCTTATTCATATTTTGAAAGAGGATTTCAGCAGACTACTTGCCTTCAAAGATAAGCATACCTACAGTAGGGTAGGAAACATCTTGCTTTAAGGTAAATGTAACTGAAAGGGAAGCCAAAGTTCTAGCTCTTTTAGCAACTCATTGGTTTACCTTAAGGAAGTTACTTTATCCCCATTTTTTCTCTAGTGTGCAATGGAAACCTTAAACTAGATGACCTTTAACTGCATTTCCAGTAGCCTCATTGGATAATACATAAACAAGTGATCATGGGTGGCTGTTACTTTAAAAATTAATTTGTGAACCCTTGAAATTGAATTCTATGAAATTTTTATGTGTCGCTAAGTACTATTTTTCTTTTTTTACCAATTTAAAATGTAAACACTTTTATATATTTTAAATAATATCTTCCTTTACATTTCAATTACAGTTTACATTCAATATTATTTTGTATTAGTTTCAGGTATACAGCAAAATGGTTAGACAATCATGTAATTTATAAAATAAATGTTCTCCCTGACATCTCAAGTACCCACCTGGCACCATACATAGTTTTACAACGTTATTGACTATATTTCCTATGATGTACTTACATCCCCATGACTATTTTGTGACTACAAATTTGTGCTTCTTAAAATGTTCCTAAGATCAAAGATGGCGACAGAGTAGAGAGCAGTGCTTATGGTGTTCTCCAGTACCAGAGCAGCTGGAGGACAGGATAGGGAGCATGAGATGTCTTCAGGCCTCTAAGAAATGGGAGCGGTTAGCATCTGGACTCAGGGGAGCATAGCCCAGAGGCAGCGGAGACCTGCAGGAGAGCAGGTGAGGGGGTTCCGGACCCATTGGCTGGGGTCCAAGGTTGGCTCTGAGCAGTGGTGGCTCTACCCAGAGGGGCTCCCTGGCCACTAGAAATCTGAACAGTGAAGTGTGGGCAGTGAGGGCAAATGCCATAGGGAACGAGGAATTGAACTCCTGCAGGGGAAGGACTGTGTGAGAGCCTTGCTCTGCCAACAGGGAGAGGAAGGTCCTCACTGGGCCAAAGGTGGAGGAGAAGAGTCCTGCGGGGAGAAGGAGCAGGGGAGCAAGGAAAGCCACTGGCCAGGGTGGCGAGAGGGCCAAAAACAGTGCTGCTGGGCCACCTGGGAAACAGCAGCTTGAAGCCCTTGCAAGGGGGGAGGACAAGCTCTGAGCACCCACACAGGCCCCCGGGCTCCCACGGAAACTCCAAACTGCAAGCCAGGAACTTGAAGCTGGGGCAACTGACCCACCCATTGCCAGGGACAAAGGCCTCAGGCACACTGGGAGGGGTGCAACACAGAGGCGGCTTGACAGAGGCGGCTTGAAGGGACTACTCAAAGAGCTGGATGGCTTAGAGGATTGGCTCTGGCCCGGGGGAGACTGTTGGCAGACTCCAGGCACTGTTGGCTGATGGGGGCTAGTCAGAAGTCTGTCAAGCCTCCTCCGGGAGCTGTGGGGGCAGGGCCAGTCATCACAGGAACCAGCGAGGTTGCAGGCTGCCCTGCAGAGGTGCCAGGTGCCCATCACAGGTAGGAACGTCTGCCAGGAGTTGGAGGGGACATCCCGTGGGCCCCAGAATACCCGCAGCCCTAAAACCCAGCCTACCTGGTGGCTGACAATCAGAATCAGCCCTGACTGTGACAATCAGAGGCCATGCCACTCCAAGACCAGCTAGACTGTAAACTGCAGAGACCTGACCAAGAAAAAGAGCCTCAGGAAATGGATTGCTGCTAATCTCAAGCACCTGAGTTATACTGAGAGCTACATGAACTATTAATCCCCAACATATCCTTTTCAAAAGTTACTTCTCACATATTTTTAATCCCCCCCTCATCTCAATCCACCTAAATACCCAAGACCCTACCCCAACTCTTGATTTAAAGTCTACTCACTCTCTGGCTACAATGCATTCCCAGTCCTCAATCTAAGTATTCCTACCTTCCCCAGCCACCTAAACCCTTTCTTTATTCTTTACTTTCTTCCTTTTCTTTTTTTCCTTCCTTTTTTCTTTTTCTTTTCTTTTTCCTTTTTATTTCTTTTCTTCCTGTTAAAACCCACAGGTCCTGATTCCACCTGGACCAATGAGAGATAATAAAGGGTGAACAGACACCTAAACCCTTTGTTTGTTAATATTGGTTTTTCTTTTTCCTGTGATTTTTTCCTTAGTTTTATTTCTCTCTCTCTCTGATATAAGCCCAGAGGTCCTGACTCCACCTGGACCAATCAGGGATCATTAAGGGTGAACAGCCATTTAACCCTTTCTTCTTATTATTATTTTCTTTTTTATTTCCTTTTTCCTTTTCTTTTTCATTTTCCTTTTATTCCTGCTAAAAGCCCACAGGTCCAGAATACAACCAGGCAGCCCAAATAAAAGCCACACCAAGAACAACAAGTGGAGAAAATCTGGGAGACTGCAACATTGAACTCCACAAATATCCTAACACAGAAGGGTGCTCAACTAAGGCAAGGAAGCAAAGCAGGTTAATCCAATGAAAAAACAAAAAAAATAAAAAGCAACCAACAACAGACACCCAAAATGGGGGAAAAAAGAATCAGTCCATCACCAAAAGGAAAGGAAGAATCACCAGAAAGACCACCAAATGAAACACAGGCACCTGAAATATCAGATAAGGAATTCAAAAGAATTATTATCTCCATGAGCTCAGCGACATCAAAGAAAAATATAAACAACTTCAGGAGAACTACAAAGAACTCCAGGGAAGTTACAAGGAACTTACTGAGAGCTACAACAGCATGAAAAAGGACATAGAAACTATCAATAAGTGCCAGGAGGAAATGAAGAATATAATTTCTGAATTGAAGAATACAGTAGAAGTAATCCACAGTAGGCTAGAGGAAGCAGAGGACCGGACCAGCAAGTTAGAGGATAATGCAGACAAATACTCCAAGACAGTACAAGAGAATTAAAAAAGGCTGAACAAGATTGAAGAGGGTTAAAGAGAGCTGCAGGACAACATGAAACGTAACAACATCCATAACATAGGGATACCAGAAGGAGAAGAGAAACAAGGAATGGAAAACCTGTTAAAAAAAGTAATGACAGAAAATTTCCCTAACATGATGAGTGAAAACATTAATCAAGTTCAGGAAGCACAGAGGTTCCCAATGAAGATCAATTCAAACAGACCAACACCAAGGCACATTATTATGAAAATGGCTAATTTCAAAGACAAAGAGAGAATCCTAAAAGCATCAAGAGAGAAATGACAAGTAACATACAAAGGGGCTCCAATAAGGCTATCAAATGATTATTCAACAGAAACAATTCAAGCCAGAAGGGAATAGCAAAAAGTATTTCAAGTAATGGTAAACAAAGGCCTGCAACCAAAAATACTCTACCCAGCAAGGCCCTCATTCAAGAAAGAAGGAGAAATAAGGAGCTTCCCAGATAAAAAAAGACTAAAAGAATACATTTCTACCAAACCAGCATTTCAAGAAATGCTAAAAGGGCTGCTTTAAAAATAAATAAATAAATAAAATGAAGAAACAGAGACAGCCAAAGAGGAATACAGATAAAAAGGGAGAAAATGGCAATGAATAAGTATCAATCAATAATAACTTTAAATGTAAATAGATTAAATGCACCAATCAAAAGACCTAGGGTAGCTAAATGGATAAGACAACATGACCCACATATATGCTGTCTTCAAGAGACCCACCTCAGAACAAAAGATCAACACAGATTGAGAGTGAAGGGATGGAAAAATATATATCAAGCAAATGGACACGAAAAAAAAGCAGGAGTAGCAATACCGATTTCAGACAAAATAGATTTTACAATGAAGGCCATAAAAAGGGACTAAGATGGACATTTCATAATACTTAAGGGAACAATCCATCAAGAAGAAATAACTCTGATAAACATATACGCACCCAACATAGGAGCTCCGAAATATATAAGGAAAATCTTGGAAGATTTTAAGAAAGACAAAGACAGTGACACACTAATAGTAGGGTATTTTAATACCGCACTATCAACAACGGACAGATCTTCCAAACAAAAAATCCCCAAATTTGTTGTGGCATTGAACAACACTCTAGAGGAAATGGACCTAACTGATGTATACAGAGTCTTTTACCCCAAAGAAGCAAAATATACATTCTTTTCAAATGCAAATGGATCATTCTGTAAGAGAGGCCACATGGTATGTAACAAGAAAAGTCTCCACAAATACAGGAAAATTGAAATCATATAAAGAATCTTCTCAGATCACAATGGCTTGAAACTAGAAACCAATCTCAAGGGAAAATAAACAAAAATTCTCTAACTCATGGAGACTGAATAACATGCTTTTAAGCAATGAATGGTTTAACAATGAGATCAAAGATGAAATCAAAAAGTTCCTGGAAATTAATGACAATGAATACACAACAGCCCAAATCCTATGGGATACAGCAAAGGCAGTTCTCAGGGGGAAATTTATAGCAATCCAGGCCTTGGTAAAAAAGGTCACAAAAAGTTTATAAAAACAACCTAACCACAAAGCTGCAAGAACTAGAGGTGCAACAACAAACAAAGGCCAGAGCAAGGAGAAGGAAGGAAATCATCAAGATCATAGCAGAACTACATAACTCAGAGATTCAAACTACAATTCGAAGAATCAACATGTCCAGGAGCCGGTTCTTTGAAAAAATAAACACAATGACAAGCCTTTATCCAGGCTCATCAAGAAAAAGAGAGAGAGGACCCAAACAAACAGAATCAGAACTGAAAGAGGGGAAATCACAACTGATACCTCAGAAATGAAAAAAAGATTGTAAGAAATTACTACAAACAAATACATGACAAAACAAATATGACAACCTGGATGAAATGGACACATTTCTGGAAATGTATAATCTACCAAAATTGAACCCAGAAGAAGCAGAAAGCCTGAATAGGCCAACAACAAAAAGTGAAATTAAAGAAGTCATCCAAAATCTCCCAAAGCACAAAAGCCATGGACCAGATGGTTACACAGGTGAATTTTTCCACACATTTAAAGAAGAACTAATTCCTATCTTTCTTAACCTATACCAAAAAATACAGGAAGAGGGAAGACTCCCAAACACTTTCTATGGGGCCAATATTATTCTAATCCCAAAACCAGGGCAAGACGCAATTAAGACAGAAAGCTACAGGCCAATATCTCTGATGAACATAGATGCTAAAATTCTCAACAAAATATTGGTCAACCGGATTCACCAGTATACTACAAAGATCATACATCATGATCAAGGGGGTTTCATCCCAGGGATGCAAGGATGGTACAACATTCATAAATCAATAAATGTAATACACCACATCAACAAATTGAAAGATAAAAACCATATGATCATATAAATAGATGCTGAAAAAGCATTTGATAAAGTACAACAACCATTCATGATAAAAACCCTCAGCAGAATGGGAATAAAGGGAGCATACCTCAACATCATAAAGGCCATCTATGAGAAACCTGAAGCCAACATCATACTTAATGGACAAAAACTGAAAGCTTTCCCTCTAAGATCAGGAACGAGACAAGGCTGTCCACTTTCACCACTTCTAATCAACATTGGAAGTTCTAGCTATAGCCATCAGAGAAGAAAAAGGAATCAAAGGTATCCAAATTGGAAAGGAGGAAGTCAAACTGTCATTATTTATAGATGATATGATAGTGTACTTACAAACCCCGATGAGCTCCACCGAAAGCTTACTCAACCTAAGAAGCAAATTTAGCAAAATAGCTGGCTTTAAAATCAATATCCAGAAATCAAAAGCATTTTTGTATACCAACAATGAAACAACAGAAATAGAAGCAAAAAAATAAATCCCACTTACCATAGCAACAAAAAAATAAAGTACCTCGTTATAAACTTAATTAAGGAGGTGAAAGACCTTTACTCGGAAAACTACAGAACAATGAAGAAAGAAATCAAGGAAGATACAAATAAATGGAAGCATGTACCATGTTCATGGATGGGAAGAATTAACATCATTAAAATGTCCATACTACTCAAAGCAATCTACATATTCAATGCAATCTCAATTAAAATACCAATGACAGACTTCACAGAAATAGAAAAAATACTTCAAAAAATTATATAGAGCCAAAAATGCCCACAAATAGCCACCACAATCTTGAGAAAGAAGAACAAGGTAGGACGAATGGCAATACTGGACTTCAAACAATACTACAAGGCCACTGTCATAAAAAAAGCCTGATATTGGCATAAGAATAGATATATAGTTCAATGGAACAGAATAGACAGCCCAGAAATTAACCCAGGACTCTATGGTCAACTAATATTTGACAAAGGGGGAAGGAACATAAAATGGAGTAAAAACAGTCTCTTCAACAAGTGGTGTTGGGAGAACTGGACAGCAACATGCAAAAAGATAAAACTAGACCACCAACTTACACCATACACCAGAACAAACTCAAAATGGATAAAGGATTTAAACATAAGCAGTGCCACCATAAAGGTCCTGGAGAAAAATATAGACAGTAAGCTTTTGGATATCCTACGCAGAAATATGTTTACTGATACTTCACCAAGGGCAAAGGAAATCAAAGAACAAATCGACAAATGGGACTGTATCAAATTGAAAAGTTTCTGTTCAGCTAAAAAAAATATCAGCAAAATTCAAAGGGAACCAACTGTATGGGAAAACATAATTGCCAATGATACCTCAGACAAGGGTCTGATTTCCAAAATATATAAAGTACTAATGGGACTCAACACCAGGGAGACAGACAACCTAATTAAAAAATGGGCAAAGGACCTCAACAGACAACTCACTGGGGAAGTTATACAAAGGGCCCAGAGGCATATGAAAGAATGCTCAACATCACTAGTCATCAGAGAGATGCAAATTAAAACCACAATAAGATATCACCTCACACCTCTCAGAATGGCAATCATCAACAAATCAACAAACAGCAAGTGCTGATCAGGATGTGGGGCAAAGGGAACCCTCATTCACTGTTGGTGGGAATGTAGGCTGGTGCAGCCACTGTGGAAAACAGTATGGGGTTTCCTTCAAAAACTGAAAATGGAACTGCCTTTTGATCAGCAATTCCACTACTTGGGCTTTACCCAAAGAATCCTGAAACCCCAATTCATAAGAACCTATGTACACCTATGTTCATAGCAGCACTATTTACAATAGCCAAGTGCTGGAAACAGCCTAAGTGCCCATCAGTGGATGATTGGATCACAATGGAATTCAATATAACAGAAAGAATGAAGGAACTTGTACCCTTTGCAACAACATGGATGGAACTGGAGAGTATTATGCTTAGTGAAATAAGCAAGTCTGTGAAGGACAAATATCATATGATCTCACCCATTATGGGACAATAATGAGCAAAACTAACAACAAGCAAAACAGAACCAAGTATATGAATACAAGGAATAGGCCTGCAGTGGTCAGGGGGAATGGGGTTGGGGGGAGGGGGGAGGCAGAGGCAAAGAAGGGGAGCAGCTTAGACAAGAACCTAGTATAAAGGAACCATGGACATGGACAACAGGTGGGTATGACTTTGGGGGGAA
>PVIW01016403.1:0-16776 GCA_004026585.1 Noctilio leporinus | reverse complement strand
CCAGTGTTCCCAGTCTATAACAGCAAGTCCACTAAAATCTCTAGTAGGTATATAAAAATTAATGTCTTGGTCAGTTTTTTTTAGATGTTCTTGCAAACTTGTGTTCTGGGGGAGACCCCCATTAATGGGAACCCCCTGTGATGTATACCATGGAAAGTATCCCAATCTGTTGATATAAAATATAGTGACATTTTGCCCCCTGGCTTTGGCACTTGGGCTTCCAATCATCTGAAACATTTTCAAATTTAGTCTTATATTATATTTTATGAAACACTTTCAGTTGGAGCATTCCAAGCAGCTATAAATGTTTCCTTTGATAAATTGGAAGTTGGGCAGGTTTTAGAGAAGAGGTAGGCTTCAGAAAGAAAAATATAAGCAACCATGATGTGAGGTGTATTGGTTGGACACAAAGCTTTAATTGTCCATAGTTTCATGATAAGACAAAAATTTTATCTTCTGCTTTTATGCAATCTAGAAGACCTGTGGAGAGATTTAATTTTCTGTTAGTAATCGTGAAAAAAATACTCAAACATGGGGTGGATATTATTGTTGCATATTTATATTTTTAAAGCATGTTCTATTTAAAGGTCTTAAAGAGGCCTGTATAAACTGAGTCATAGAAACAAGTATAGTAACTTAGCTTCCATTCAGGGCAAGCAACACAATTCAACAAACATTTATAGAGATCCAAAACCTGTGTATAGACTATAAAATGAGTAAAATGTGGTCCTTGCCTTCAAAAAAGATCATGATCAAATAAAGGTGTAAAATAATAATAACTGTCATTCTGGAAAACACATCAAATCCTAGGCACTGAGCTTAAGTACTTTGTAAATATTTATCTTATTTAATCTGGTAGTAACTTTTTATTTCTTCATTAAGTAAGCCCAAAGGTCCAGCTGTTCTCCAGCCTTCCTTGCAGCCTTCCATGGCCAGGCCAATTAGGTGTATCCTGTGCTAGACTTGGCATTGAAAGGTTGGGAATCAAAGAGTCTGAAAGGCGGCAGTGCCAGTAGTGGAAGAAAAGTCCAACATGCAGGGATGTCAGTGCCCATCTTCAGTTCCAGAGCCTGACACCCACAGTGTGAGTGTTACATGGCAGCCTTGTCCTCAAGGGAAAGCACTTTCCTGCTCAAGTCAGCGAGGGTTTGTTTTGGTGTTTAAAACCAGGAACTCTGATTCACAGAAGCTCTTTCCCTGGAATCTGTGGCTTTTGAATATTTCCTTCAGCAAAGCTGATCCCCTGCTATGCTGCATGTTTTATGTAATTATCATTTTGTACCACCAGCCAAACCGTATAGCATTCTCAGGCCTAGGGTACTGAGGTAAACAAAAAGTTAAAACAATTAATGAAGCTGAGAGCTCCTGGGGGTGCCTCCTGGGCTTGGGGAACTGCCGACTTGGGACTTGCAAGACAGAAGCGGAGTAAATGGATCTTGTGTTCCTCTCCTCCCAGAGTCAAACTGGAAATTCAGCTAAGTTGGGGGAAACAATCACCTGAACGACCAACTGCAAAGGGCTGAGAAGGTGATTTACAACCAAGGGGCTGTAAAAGAAGCCCTGTAGGCGGTAGGAAAGGCGGAGACGCGCAGGGGCTCCCCCTGCGCCCCGGGGCAATGGCTGAGGCGGCAGAGGACCAGTCTTGGTGCGGGGAGGTTCCCGCTGAGAGGGTCCAGGCCCAAAGCCTGGGCCAGACCTGCAGCTCAGAGCTAGAGCTGGGAAGAGGCACCCACACAGCATCTGGCTGTGCAAAAGTGATGGGCTGGGAGCTGTTTCTGTCTGCCTGGCAGAGCCCAGACTGCCGGAGGCAGGGGGCATCCCCTTGAAGGGTAGATAGATAGACCTGCCTTCACTGCTATCCAACCCCCCCCCGCCCCCCCCCCCACCTCTGGTGGAGAGAGGGTGGTGTGGACTGGGATCACCTGAGGGGAGGCTGGAGCTGTGGCTCTGGGGAGACACGCGGCGGGGGCAGCTACAAAACTCTCCATTAACGGCAGCAGACATCTTCTGGACACAGCAGCTCCCCCACCCCCACCCCCCACCCCCCCACACACAGTGTCAGCCTGCAGGAGGCAATTACCCTCCCCCTAGGAGCTTCCCTCCCCTAACCAGCAGAGCCAGTGGCATAGGCTGGGCTGGGCATAGCAGTCTGAGCACAATCAGGGAGGGATTTAGTGACTGGCTGTGGGGAGAGGCCATCCTGCTACCCCCTCCTCCCCCCACAGACACTTTTCCCATAAACCTGACTAGTGCTCCCCATCATGGAAGATCCCATAGAAACACTCTCCTGGCTTCCAGCAGACCCAACCTCTGGCCTCCAGAGACCTCAACTGCCTGAATACTAGGTGCCCTGCCTGCCAAGGTCAGGGCAAAATCCAGGAAAGATTCAGTGGACCTGGGGCGGGAGCCACCCTACCACCTTCAGAGAAGCCTGAACAGCACCGCCCCCGCCCCCCCATCAGAGACCCATTCGCTCCATTGTCCGCATTCTCCCAGAGGCGATTTCACTGACTAACTCGGAGCAGGCAATTGATGGGCCCATGGAGGCAGACAGGAGCAGATTCTAGGGTGCCTTGGGATACTTGCTGGCCCCACACCTGGTCCCAGAGCTAGTAAAAGTGATCCTTGAAGATCAGCTCCGTTCTTGCTAGGCATAGTGAGGTCCAGCAGAGGCAGCAACAGGCTGTGACCACTTGTAGCTTCAAGCCAAGGGCAAGGCACAAACAGCAAATCTGACATTGGCCTGAGCTGGAGTCCTTCCCTAGGGGCCCAGAACCATCACACCAAGTAGCCAGTGTTAGACTGCAATGCAGCAAGAGCCAACAAACTTTAAAAATAGCATATCCAAAGGGAGATGGCAGAAGGCACAGAACACCAAAGAATATCCTATTTTTCCTTTTTAAATTTTTCAATATTTTGCTTTTAAAAATATTTTCCTCCCTTTTTATATTTTCTTTTTTTCTGTCTTCTTTCTTTTTTCTTTTCTTTTTGTTTTGTTTTTCCTTTCTGATTTTCTTATTATTTTCTTCTTTTTATTTTTTAATTTTATATTTTATTTTTATTTTTCAATTTATATACAGGCTTTTATATATACTTTTATTTCTTATCATATATTTTTGTTTCTTTTTTCTTTTCTTTTCTTTTCTTTTCTTTTTTTTTGATCAGCACTCACAGAGCAGCCAGCATATGGTGATCTAACAGGCAGCCAGCCTGAGGGGTGATCCCACAAATGAATAGGCCAACAACAATCAAGACTCAATTACAATAAAAGGGCCCTCAAAATTCATGAAAGAAATATACCTATAGCACTATTTCGGGAGATCAAGGAGACTGAACCACTGAGTCCCAGAGGACACACACTGTATAAGGCCACTCCACAAAGACTGGGAGTCTTAATAGATCAATCTAATACATAGAAACAAGCACAAAGAGACAGCCATAATAAGGAGACAGAGAAATAGACTTCAAATGGGAGAACAGGAGAAAACTTAAGAAAAAGAGCTAAGTGAAATAGAGCAAGCAATTTATCAGATACAGAGTTCAAAGTAATGGTTATAAGGATGCTCAAGGAACTTAGGGAGAACCACAACAGCATGAAAATAAACATAGGAACCATGAAATAGGACCAACTGGAAATTAAATGTAACATATATGCCTAAGAATACACTGAAAGGAATAAAATGTAGGTTGGATAAAGCAGAGAAATGAATCATTAATTTGAAGGGCAATATAGAATAAAAACACCCATTCAAAGCAGCAAAAAGAAAAAAAGATTAAAAAAAATGAGGATAGTTTAAGGCAACACTAAAACAAAATCAAATGTACTAACATTTATATCATGTGTGTATCAGAAGAAGAGAGAGAACAAGGGATTGAAAACCTACTTGAAATAATCACAGAAAATTTTCCTGCCTGGTAAGGGAAACCATCAACAAAATGAAAAGATAACTCATGGATAAGAGAACATTCACCAATGATACATCTGATAAGAAATTGATATCCAAAACTTATAAAGAACTTATACAACTCAACATCAAAAAAAGAAACAATCCATTTTTAAAATGGGCAGTGTACCTGAATAGATACTACTCCAAACAAGACAAACAGATGGCCAGTAGATATATGAATAGATGCTCGAAATCACTAATCATTATAGAAATGCAAATTTAAACTGCCATGAGATATCGTCTCTCATTGGTCAGAATGGCTATCATTAAGGAATCAATAAACAAGGTCAGGCAAAGATGTGGAGAAAATGGAACCATCATGCACTGTTGGTGGGAATGCAGATGGTTGCAAACACTGTGGCAAGTAGTATGGAGTTACCTCAAAAAATTAAAAATGAAACTGCCTTATGAACCAGCAACTCCACTCCTGAGTATATAGCCAAAGAAAACCAAAACACTCCTTTGTTCATTAGAGCATTATTCGCAATAGCCAAGATCTGGAAGCAGCCCAAGTGCCCATCAGCAGATGGGTGGATAAGAAAGGAGTGGTGCATTTACACAATGAAATATTTTACTCAACCAGGAAAAAATGGAGATCTTATCTCTGTGACAGCATGATGAAATCAGCCCATCAGAGAAAGACAAGAAACAGATGATTTCACTTCATTCATGTGGAATCTAATGAACAAAATAAACTAACAAGCAAAACAGATACAGGCTCATGGATAAAGCAC
Organism: Noctilio leporinus; assembly: GCA_004026585.1. Taxonomy (NCBI): domain Eukaryota; kingdom Metazoa; phylum Chordata; class Mammalia; order Chiroptera; family Noctilionidae; genus Noctilio; species Noctilio leporinus. The sequence goes on along the minus strand of PVIW01016403.1, from coordinate 12,095 downwards.
AGATTGACAGCTGTCACAGGGGAAGGGGGTGGGGTGGGGGCTGGATAAAACTGTGAAGGAATTAGGCAAAACAGACAAATATCATAGACCCGAACAACAGTATGGTGATTACCAGAGGGAAAGTGGGAATGGGAGGGGTAGAAAAGGGCATTCAAAACATTGGTTATAAGAATGTTCAATGAATTCAGTGAGAACTTCAACAGAGAGGTAGGAAACTTAAACAAGGAGGAAAGCTTACTAAAAGACCAGTCAGAAATGAAGGATACAATAACTGAAGACTACATTAGAGGGAATCAATAGTATATCAGATAAAGCAGAGGACTGAAGCAACTATTTGGAAGACATGGTAGCAGAAACTACCCACTCCAAATAGCAAAATTAAGAAATGAAAAAATGAAGATTGTTTAAGAAGCCTCTGAGACAACATCAATCATACCAATATTCCCATCATAGGAACACCTGAAGGAGAAGAGAGAGAGAAAAAAAAGAAAGAAAGGAAAAAAGAACTTATTTGGAAAAATAATAATGGAAAACTATCCTGCCCTGGCAAAGGAAATAGATATACAAGTCCAGAAAGTGCAGAAGCCTCAAACAAGATGAATTCATAGAGGCCCACACCAAAACAAATCATAAGTAAGTGCTAAAGGTTAAAGACAAAGAGAAAATCTTAAAAGCAGCAAGAGAAAAGCAATCCGTTATCTACAAGAAAGCTCCCATAAGACTGTCAGTTGATTTCTCAACAGGAACTTTTTAGGATAGAAGGGGTTGGCACAAAATATTCAAAGTGATAAAAAGGAAGGACCTATACCCAAGGTTACTCTAACCAGCAAGGCTATCATTTAAAATTGAAGAGTGATAAAGACCTTCCCAGATAAAAGCTAAAGGACTTCATCACCACCAAATTAGTACTGTAAGAAATATTAAAGGAATTTCTCAAGAAGGGAAAAAGGGACATAAATATGAATAATAAAATGGCAAAATCTGCATATTAATAATAACTTTAAATGTAACTGGATTAAATGCACCAATCAAAAGATGGTGGCTGAATGGATAGGAAAATAAGACCCATACTAGAAGCGACTCACTTTAGGTCAGAAGACACACACAGACTGAAAGTAAAAGGATGGAAAAGATTTCATGAAAATGCAAACAAAAAGAAAAAAGCTGTGGTAGCAATACTTACAGCAGACAAAGTAGTATTAAAACAAAGGCTATAATAAGGGACAAAGAAGGACCTAGCAATTCTACTTCTGGGTATTCACTGGAAGAAACCCAAAACACTAATTCAAAACCACAGACATATACATCCCTATGTTCATTGCAGCAACCAAAGTACCCATATTCATTAATAGACCAGTGGGTGTGTGTATATATATATATGTGTGTGTGTGTGTGTGTGTGTGTGTGTGTGTGGTGTATGTATGTATGTATGTATATATATATATACATACACACACACATATGTATATGGAATGTCACTCTGCTATAAAAAAATCAAATCTTGCCATGTACAACAAAATGAATATATTAGAGGGTATTATGGAAGTGAAATAAGTCAGTCAGAGAAAGACAAATCCCATATAATGTTACTTACATGTACAATCTAAAAAACAAAATAACATAAAACAGAAACAAACTCATGGATGCAGAGAATACTTTGATGTTTGCCAAATGGGAGGGGGGGGAGGGTTGAAGAAATGGGAGAAGGAATTAAGAAGTGCAAATTGCCAGGGATATAAAGTACAACCTAGGAAATATAATCAATAATATTGTAATAACTATATGGTTTCAGATGAGTAGTAAGTAGACTCGTTGAGGTATCATAAGTTAGACAAATGTCTCTTCACTGTTATACACCTGAAACTAATCTAATATCATGTATTGACTGCTATTAAAAAATTAAAATGTATCAAATATAGAATGAGTAAAAAATTTGCATTTTAACAAAGAAATGCAACCTGAAAATATATTTGTCTTTATATAAGAATATATACTTAATCTTTATGAAAAAGTATCACGTCTCCTTAAAGACCTGGAATTTTTTACAACCAAGATCAACAGCTTTCTTGGAAAAGCACACAAAGTCCTAGGACTGTGTTTGAATAAAATGTTCCCTCTGTCAACCTGTTTTTAACTAAGCTCCTTAAAATAACATTAAGTTGATTTAAATCTTTAGCTTTCTAAGTAACATTTTTGAACTATAAAGAATATTTGGATTATGAAACATTACTTAAGTCTTTTCAATGTTCCTAGTCAAGAAAAACCCTTTGTCCCAAAATATAACCTGACCCATTGCCCAGAAGAGCTGAGGGTACCAGGCAGGGTAAGCAGATGGGAACTAGGAATGAGGGGCAGAGACTGAATCTGAGGACTAGAATATTCTTTGCCTTGGTTGTCCAGATCCTAGATCTTAATGTCAGGGAACAAGAATGAAGTGGAAAGCAGACATTTTTAGAGATCAAAGATTGTGACCAGATCATATTGTTTTGTTTCCAGTTAACATGACTTAATTTAGAATTCTGCCTCAGTGCTTAGGAATTGCTTGGAGACTAGGTTGACCTAGCTTTGCAAATCTCACATTTTAGCAAGGTACAAACATTGAGTAAGGTGGAATGTGTGGGTGGACACTGACTCTAAACTGTTCATAATAAAGAAAGAGTGAAAAACTATGGTGCATTTCTGGTGAAAACAGAAGATTAGAAATGTCCATTTAAATTACAAATGCACAAATCCTTTCACCTAGAAATCCTGCTTCTATGTTATTATTCAGCGAAGCATTGCCTGTAATTACTAAGATTGGAAAAAATGTCCATTGTTAAGGCAAATATTTAATAAACCCTGGACTTTCATACAATGGAATACAATGCAGCTGTAATAAAGAATGAGATTGCCTTTATATATTGATATGGATATTCACCAGATGTAATTATTCTTCAAGTTATATATTTGTTTTATACATGTATCTGTACATATGCTTAAAATGTTTTGAAATCAAGATGTGTATAGAATGCTGCCATTATTTTTCTTAAAAAGGGTTATATACATATATATACTTGCAATTTGTGTATTGAGGAATGTCTCCCAATAATTTATTACATTGTTTGCCTTCAAGAAAGAGATTAGGTGTCTGAGGGAGAGAAATGGGTCACAGTTGGGTGAGATTTCTTTGAGAGGCAAGTTCTGTTGGGATTTTGTACTATGTTGATATAACATCTATTCAAAACTGTCACCTTAATTTAAAAAAAACAAAGCTATTTGGAAACAAAAGATGATAAAACTGATTCTGACTATAGAAGGTGAGGTAGTTTCCTAAAGAAAGTAACTTCTTTGAATTTTATTACAAAGATAATTTTTTATAATGTTATTTGAGGAAATAGTATGCTTTTCTGCTATCTGGGGGGAAAAATGCCCTTTTCAGTAAATAAGAAGGGTGTGTGTGTGTGGTAGTTAAAATAAACACATCAGCCAGAGGTTTAAGTTACCAGTTTATTCTGACATGTAGACATTAAGAGCTAATTATAAGTCGATAAACTAGCTATGGAAAAGAAAAGCTAACAATGGTGAAGAAGATAGGCTTGAAGAAATTGATTAGTATTATTATGTCCCACAAAATGCAGTGCATAACACCAGTACATTATTTATTACAAGTAGAAAACTATGCTATACAGTAATGGGCCTTCTCTGATTGTAAACAGTGCCAGAGTCCAATTACAACAATAAAAGTATTTGGAGGGATTGGATATGAAAAGATATTTTAGTTGACCTTGACTTATATATTAGTTCTGGTGATTTATTCAACCTAAGTAAATAACTCAGGGAGCTAGATTTCACCTATTCAACTTCAAATCGTTTTTCTGAAGCATTTCAATTCCATTACACTTTATCCAATTGTACTTTTGATGAAGATTAATTTCTGACCTCTTTTTTTAATTCTTCAACATGTATGACATTATTTTTATTTATATTATTCCTCAAACTTTCCTATTATAAATTCTCTTTTAAGTCTTCTTGCTCTCTTTGGTTTCTGTTCAGTTACCTTGGTGTGCTTGTAATGCAAAATAAGAAAATTTCAGTACAATAGAACAGAAGTCAGTATGGAGCAGAGGTTAAAATCTTAAACTCTACAGCCAGGTGCTTTTACCAGCACACTAGATAATTTTCATGATCTTATCTACTCAATTTTTATTTTTATTGTTTTAATTTGCCTTTCCAGCATATCACAATACTGTCTTTGGCAGGGAAGACTGATGAGGTCTGATGATAAATAATGGTAATATTTTGTATATCCAAACATAGTACTGTTGTCTATTTTTTGCCTATGAACTAAAGCCCCAACTTTAAAAATTATACTTATGAACTGGAACTTAAATTCAAATTAAACATTTATGAATACAGGATGAAATTTTGCCTACCATTCGTTCCACAGTGTCTCTCTGCAACTCTGTAGGCTTCTGGTGGACCTTTTCATGCAGGACAGTTTTTTCTAACCAAGTAGACAAGCCCTCTGAATTGAATTATTCTCTGGGCATCTCAGCACTATGGCCTGATCTCCTGGTATTTAATTGATTCTCACTTGAATTTGCAGTGCCCTTTGACGTTACTACTAAAGTTTCCTACCTGAAATATCTCTGTCAAACTTCAGTAAACTTGACTATACATAGCAGTCAAACCCATCAAAATTAAGCAAAAGAATTCTTGAAAAGAATTGTGGCAGATGAAGTAAGAACTGATAAATTATGTTTGTATGAATTTTTCTTCACTTTATAGTCTTGAAGCTGTGAGTCAAAAAGCAGCTACGTAATGAGCCTGACCAGCTGTCAGGGCCCACGTGGCTGGCCTGGCAGGCTGAGACTGAGTAACCTCACAGGATGGTCTGATCATAAATTCCTAACTGAGCAGGTCATGGCAGGTAGTCATATTCCAGGAACATAACTTTCTCATCAAAGGTCAATCTTCACTTTAAGTGAGCTTTGCCCATTGTTCTTGTGTATCCAGGATAACATACCTTTGAAATCTGGGTGAAATGTGTGTTATCACATGTTTTTCACAGCCACCAGCACCAGAGTAAGAGACCACAGAACCCCTCATTGTTATCTTGTTCTCTGAACACTGTATCTATGTGCTGCAAATGTTAATTACTAATAGTCTTGTACCACCTAAAGTAAATGAAGTCTTGTGTTTCTCCATTTTGCATTTTATGCAATCCTAGAGATTTTCCTGCTTGGCCTTCCCCTGCTCCTTAATCTACCGCCAATAGGCTTCATGTCACCCTCCTTACAGCTTCTCTTTTAATTATAGCATGCAAAATAAGCTGCAAAAATACCATTCTCCGGAATTTTCCAGATTTTTTTTTTTTTCAATTCATTTAGATTTTGCTTCCAGGCATGTCCTAAAATTTTGGCTCAAGTAAACTCATAAAACTTTTCCATAGTCCAGACAATCTTTCTTCAATAGATCTTCTATGCTTAGCTACATAGACTCATCTCCTCCTAAGCCCTGAGGCAGGATGAATAATGAGGTTCTTGATGTTGCAACTGACTGCCAGTTAGACCAAGTCCCCCACCAGGTTTTAGTAACAAATACGTACTATTATTGTGCAACCAAGTAAATTATGCTTTGTTGTAATTAACTGGTGAAACACCAAATACAGTAACTAATGAATTTGCATGCATTTTAAAAGAATAACTAGAAAACTTATTCTCTACTGTGGTTATCTATTCACACAACATGAAAACTGTGTTGTGCTTAAATATCAGTAAAGAAAGTTGAGTTTCTGCAGTAGTAACATATACTAACCATAAATGTGAGGTAAAATTCTTCTCATACAAAGATTTTTTAATTCCTTGAAAATAAAGTTATCTGTGTTCGGGCTGCTGTGGTTCAGTTGGTTGGTGCATCATTCCCTAACTTTCGGGTTCAATTTCCCATCAGGGTACATTGCTAGGCTGAGGGTTTGAACCTTAGTCAGGGCAGATACAGGAAGCAACCAATAGATGTTTTTCTCTCACATTGATGTTTCTCTCTCTCCTTTCCTCTCTCCCTGCCTCTTATCCTTGGGTAAGGATAAAAAGAAGTTGATTTGTTCAAGAGCATTAATTGCATGCAGTCTAATTTTATAAACCATGTAACTTGAAAATAGGTTAAAGTGGATTTTAATTTCCAAATGTAACCTTGAGAGTGTCTCTTAATACAATAAGAAAATTCAGAAATGTTCCAATCACAGTTCAGGGTAAACTAAGGATGCAACCAGTTTGTTCTGGAATATTTGCAATAATGTTAGAGCCATTGCAACCTTCAATAATAGCCAATTATTGAAACACCTGATATAACACATTAAAGAAATAGTGTTCCTTGAAGAGTGGGATTTGTTTGTTTTTTTTTTTAATATACTTGATAAGAGGGGACATGGAATTCACTCATTTAACCCTATTATAAACATTGAATCTATGCTTAGGTGAAAAAGATAAATAGGGATTATTCCAGATAGAATTGGCAACACCTGCAATTCCATTATACATAGAAAAATTCAAGGAATGTGTTAAATTAAGTAGACTAAGTTTCAACAAGCAAGTAATTATGAAGATACAGTAAGTATAAATATAACTTTAATTACTGAATTTTCTAAAGCTTTCCCCAAGGAAGAATCAGGTTCACATAAATTCATTGTTAAGAAAAAATGTTATATATTATAATTCTCAAAAACAAATTTGAACCCTGAATCTCTGTATATAAATTTTTATAACTTGTTATATTTTCCTTTTTTTAACATTCTCCATTTAACATCTTTTCAACTCTTTGCTTGTGACTCTACTTAAATGTTAAGGATCCATGAATACTTTAATAAGATATATTCTTTCCATCATGAAATTGAATTTTAATTTATAAACAAGGATAAAAGAAATCATATACTAAACTTTCTTAGGTATTTCTACAATAACAGTGTATATGAATAAATTAAGTATCTCAATTAACAAACATTCTAGGTTACAGGAGCTAGCAATAAAGGAGTTAGAGGTATCAAGTTTTATTGTTTAAGCTATCTTATTCAATTTATAATTTTTAAATCTTTCACTTATCTTTGATATATGTACCCATTAAGACAGTTTTTCTCCATCATTAGGAAATTTTTTGACTTTAAGATTATCTCTCTCCAATTAATCACATTATTTAAGATTTTATCTTTATCATCATCTTTGGTACTTTTCTTTCTTTTCTGAAAAATATAAATTTATTTATCTATATGTATCTATATATACATATCCTCTTCCCAATTACTAAAATATTTTCTTATTTCTAAATATTCAGTCTTTTTGTTAGCATTTGGAAAGAAAAGTTAAACAGCTATTGTATGACCCAAAAAATATCCATTCCTAGAAAGGATCCAAGTTTCCCAAAATCTTCAATACTGGTTCTAAATAACAGTTCTCTGATGATGCCCATTATGGTAGGTATGAGAATTATGGGCCACATCTTTAAGAAAAGCTTTATTAAAGATTATCCAAAAATAAAATCTTTATCAAATACTCTAAAGAAAATTATGAATGTCTATAAAGTTAGCTTATAGAATTTATCACAACTACAAAAAATACTAAGGTTATGGCTGTTTCATAAAGCCCTATATGTTCCTATGCCTGATTCACAGTTCATTTATTAATCTGCTTCATGGAATACATTATGATGCTATTTCCAGGTATGTGTTAGGTTAGGATAACATACTGAAATTACAGCAAAAGGGGGTTTTTAGAATGCATGTAGCAGAGAGGTAAATGGCCTTGAATAGTCATTAAAGTGAGAATCATTTTCCAATATAAACCTATAATAAATAAAAGTAACTAAAATTTGACATAACCATCAGCAATAAATATGTTTTTGAGGGTGCTAGGTTCATAAAAGCAAGCTCACATTTTGAAAGCATTGTATTTGAAAAGTTAAAAAAGTTAGGCCCCAAAAGAAATGAGGTGTTTCAAGAAATAGAACAAAATTATTTTTTCCTAATGCCACCTAAACAAAGAATATTTCTAAAAACAACCCTTAAAATTTTCAAGCACAACAAAAAGTGTATTTTACCGTTGCTTTTGTTTGCTGCTGGTCCTTGAGTCACCTGATACAGAGCAGAGGGTGAGTGGCACAGGGGCCTGCAATGGTTCAGGAAACATGTTATTACAGAGGTGACGCAGTCCTTCAAGTTAAAACGGAGGCTTGCATTACATCCCTTTATAACCAGTCAGACTCTTTTAAAAGTATATTGGTATAAGTGACCATTGCTTTCTGAAAATACCCAATTTAAATTCACTGACTTAAGAAGGAAGAAAGAAAGCTTTGATTGAGACTTCAGTGAGAAAATTGAGAGGTAAAGAAAGTGGTATACTTAAAAGAGTTCCAGGTTAAAAGGGAAAAGGGGGTTAAGTGCTTTGTGTACTGTAATATATATTATTATTATTGTTATGCTCCACATGTAATCTTGTCAAAATGCCTCGGCCCCTTTAACAGTTTACAGTTCATTTTTTCATGCAACAAAATAATCCTGTTGAGCAAGCACACCTGAACAAATGCAGGGGAGAGACCCCATGACAATTTTTTTTTTCAATAATTCTTGTCTTTTATAAATATAGATGGACTACCAAGAATCATCAAACACTTAAAACAAACTATGCAATTAACAAATTAATAAAAGGGACACTTGATTCCAGAGATAATGGAACAGAATAAAATATATAACAGTAAAAATATCCAATTGATATTCTCAGTGAGATTCAAGAACCTGTTGAATCAATGAGCCAAAATAAAGCTACTATGAAAAAATAAAGCGTTCATATTACACACACCCAGAAAGAATTCTTTAGAATTAAGAAAAAGGGTGTCAGAAAATGATGAAAATTAAACTCGTATTCTAGAAGAAAAGGTGACGGAATCTATAATACCAAGCAAAAAAACAATAAAAATTTAGAATAAATGAAAAGAAGGCAACATAGAGTACAGATCTAGAAGAATTAAGATCTAGCTAATACCTAATAGAGAGAATGGAAGAGAGATCACATAAAAAATAATGAAAGAATAAATCCTTGATCCAAATAAGAGATTAAGAAGAGAAAATTAAGCGGATTTGTAAAGAATATCTTCAATAAAAAAATGAGTATACCTGGCTGGTGTGACTCAGTGGATTGGTGCTGGCCTGTAAACCCAAAGGTTGAGGGTTCGATTCCCCAGTCAGGGCACGTAACCAGGTTGCAAGCCAGGTCTCCAGCCAGGTCCTTAGATGGAGGCAGGTGAAAGGCAACCATATATTGATGTTTCTTTCCTTTTCTTCCTCCCTCCCTCCCCTTCTCTCTGAAAATAATGAATAAAATCTTTTTTTAAATTAATATAGTGACATGAACTATAAAAATAAAGACAAAAAAAGTATAATTACGACATACTACTGAGATAAAGACATATATTTCTTCTGATTTAAAAATGAGTGATGTGAACGATTAAGAGACTGGAAAAAACAAACATCTGATCAAAGAGTCTCAAATTTGCTATAAATTATTGGCATCTCAAGACCATTGGAGAAATATCTTATCATAATAAATACTCTATTACTATCTGATTTTAATGTATATTTTTTCTTTTTTAATTTAATTTTATTGTTGTTTTATTACATCCATCCCCTTTTTCTTTCCCTCTGTCCCCTTCTCCACCCATAATGTATATTTATTTAAAACAAAATATAGATATTATATTTGATTTGACCCACTTTTCTCCAGAAAATTCTCTTCAATGATTATTTTTAAGTTACCTTCACTCAGACTCTTAGTTCAAGCAAAGTTAATTACCTGGCTCCCCACTGCCATCACTCTTCCTTCTGCATCAGCCACACTAACCTTCTGAATGTCTTGAAAGACCCGGTCTCACTTGAAGCTTTTGCATTTGTCCCTTCCTGTTCCAAGAATGCTCTTCTTAGATACATTTGTCCTGGTCCTCCTTCCTTCAGGTTATCTCATTAGGGAGGCCTTACTGGAAAACCCTATGTGAAATTTCCAGTGCTTGCCCACACTCCTTAATTCTTTTTAGTGATTTATTATTCTCAACAGCACAAATCATCATTTGATATACATGCATTATTCATTCATTCATTCATTTTCCCACAAAAATTTAAGTCCCCTGAGAACAGAGAATTTGTTATGTCTACTTCCTTATCCCTAGCATGAGGTAAGCACCCAGTAAATAATTGCTATACCAATGAATGCAGTTAATTATTATCTTTTTAAACTTTAAAGTCAACAAATATTTTATTTATTATTATTATTTTTTTTTCTTCTTAGAAAGAAGGGAAGGGAAAGAGGCAGAGAGGGAGAGAAATTTCAATGTATGGTTGCCTTTTACCTGCCTCCAGCCACAGACCTGGCTGGAGACTTGGCTTGCAACCTGGTTATGTGCCCTGGCTGGGAATCGAACCAGTGACCTTTGGGTCTGCAGGCCGGCACCTTATCCACTGTGCCACCAGCCAGGGCCTAAAGTCAACAAATATTTCAGAAGTAGATTGAAGCTAGGAAAAAATCCAATATCTTCTACTCTTCATTATGTCAAGGAAAAATTGGCATTCTATTGTAGTAGTGGGTAAAAATAATCAAAAGAAATATAGATAAGATCATACTGAGAAAAACTGATAATTCAAGTTAGCCATAGGAGACTTATTCTTCCCTCTCAAAAGATCTGAAGAGCCTGCTGGCAAGACTCTTTGGGGCAGCCATAATAGCAGTGACATATGAATCCATTTTTCATGTTTTTTATTGTCTTCAGTTTACTGAATGGAGAAATGATGAATATGAAGCTTTTATTTAGGACATTCTTCTTACTGCCTCTTTTAGGCATGGGTAAGAGGAGGAGGATTCAGGTGTTTTTCAAACACATTTTTCATTACTGTTGCATTATTGTTGACATCAGCTGCAGATGTCACATTAGCAGCAAAATGGCCCATAGACTTTTGCACAGACAAGCACGTCTCCTGAAGAAAAACAGAGATCTGTTTATATTACTCTCAAAAGGTGATCCCATTATCCATGTGGCATCAGTGTCTTAAGTTTTGTATTTAGTAAGGCTGAGGAGGAAGAACGTTTCAGTGGATTAATCACCTAAATTAGTTAACTAAGATCATATGAAGTCACAGAAGTGACAATCCATGCCTTTGATTAGGAATGCTGTGAGCAGCCAATCTTTTCATAAGATGATTCCACATTTTCCCATAAGAGACTATTCTTAGTAAAGAAATATTTGTGGTAACATTATGACAAGAAAATCATTAATAAGGGATAGTTTTTTATTTTAGTTTAAATTGTGAGACATTTTTCAACACTGATATTTAGTATGTGTTAGTGGTCAGATTTTTCTTAAACTGCCAAGTTATCCCGTTCTTTTCCTACCTCTACAGCAGTAAAAGTTTTCCTGAAGGTGATGAGTAGTCCTTGCATCTACGTTTTTATAACTTTATAACATATATATGCAATTATGAGCAATATGTACTATTTTGTATTTTTAAACATTTATATAAATTTATTTGCTTTATTTTATTTTGCCTTTTAAATTTAACATTTTGAGGGATATTGATACATGTAGCCCTGCTATTTTAATTTTTTATTTTAGCTGTGGTTCAGTATTTTATAATATACCATTTTTACTTACATACATACATCATGCTTTATCTATTAATCAGATTGTAGGAGGTAGGTTATTAAAGATCATTATTTACAACCAAATTCTCAAGTCACTTGAACTAGCATAAAGGGTCCAATGATAGTAAGTAAAATTGTCTTCCTGCAAGCTTGCCATCAGATGTCATTGATGTGTAGACTACTTTGGGCTTTAACACTTGCACACATTTCCACCTATTAATTAACTAATTAACACCAATTAATTTAAAACAGTGGGATATCTTCTCGATGAAAGGAAGCCCCAGAACTGTGAATACATCTAACAAGGATTTAGGGAGTTTCAAATGGAAAGTCAAGGCAGAATAAAGCACCTAAGGACAGGCAGTTGAACAAGGTATCACTCTGGACAAACAATAACAAGTTCTGAAAACCCCGTGTATGCAATGTTTTTGTTCCAGTCACATT
>PVIW01016402.1:0-16777 GCA_004026585.1 Noctilio leporinus | reverse complement strand
TTGTGTAAATGTACCAAAGTTTTTTGATCCAATCATCCACTGATGGGCACTTAGGCTGTTTCCAGCACTTGGCTATTGTAAATAGTGCTGCTATGAACATAGGTGTGCACAGGTTCTTATGAATTGGTGTTTCAGGATTCTTTGGGTATAGTCCAAGTAGTGGAATTGCTGGATCAAAAGGCAGTTCCATTTTTAGTTTGTTAAGGAAACCCCATACTGTTTTCCACAGTGGCTGCACCAGCCTACATTCCCACCAACAGTGTATGAGGGTTCCCTTTGCCCCACATCCTTGCCATCACTTGTTGTTTGTTGATATGTTGATGATTGCCATTCTGACAGGTGTGAGGTGGTATCTTATGGTGGTTTTAATTTGCATCTCTCTGATGAGTGGTGATGTTGAGCATTCTTTGATATGCCTCTGGGCCCTTTATATATCTTCCTCAGTGAGTTGTCTGTTCAGGTCCTTTGCCCATTTTTTAATTGGGCTGTCTGTCTCCCTGGTGTTGAGTCACATTAGTTCTTTATATATTTTGGAGATCAGACCCTTGTCTGAGGTCTCATTGGCAGTTATGTGTTCCCATACAGTTGGTTCCCTTTGAATTTTGCTGATATTTTCTTTAGCTGAACAGAAACTTTTCAATTTGATATAGTCCCATTTGTTGATTTGTTCTTTGATTTCCTTTGCCCTTGGTGAAGTATCAGTAAACATATTTTTGCGTAGGATATCCAAAAGTTTACTGCCTATATTTTTCTCCAGGACCTTTATGGTAGCACTGCTTATGTTTAAATCCTTTATCCATCTTGAGTTTATTTTGGTGTATGGTGTAAGTTGGTGGTCTAGTTTTATCTTTTTGCGTGTTGCTGACCAGTTCTCCCAACATCATTTGTTGAAGAGACTGTTTTTTCTCCATTTGATGTTTCTTGCCCCTTTGTCAAATATTAGTTGACCATAGACTGCTGGGTTAATTTCTGAGCTCTCTATTCTGTTCCATTGATCTATATGTCTATTCTTATGCCAGTACCATGCTGTTTTGATGACAGTAGCCTTGTAGTATTGTTTGAAGTCTGGTATTGTGATTCTTCCTACTTTGTTCTTCTTTCTCAAGATTGCTGTGGCTTTTCTTGGGTGTTTTTGGCTCCATATAAATTTTTGAAGTATTTTTTCTATTTCTGTGAAGTCTGTCATTGGTATTTTAATTGGGATTGCATTGAATCTGTAGATTGCTTTGGGTAGTATGGAAATTTTAATGATGTTAATTCTTCCCATCCATGAACATGGTATATGCTTCCATTTATTTGTGTCTTCCTTGATTTCTTTCTTCATTGTTCTGTAGTTTTCTGAGTACAGGTCTTTTACCTCCTTAGCCTAACTCCAATTTTGATAGACTTCCACTCTTTCCCCTTTATTTTTGCATTATTTTATCTTTTGTATAATGTATATATATTAATTTTATACTAAAAGAGCCTGTTAAAATTTTACTGTCAAAGTGAGTTAAATTCTATGATCTTATCAGTTCTTTTCCCAGCACTATCCTTCTAAAAACATTTTGTAGTATTAAATATATGTACATGACTTTAAGAACAATTAGAAATTTAACTCAGAATATCTTGTGCAATTTGGAATCTAATTTTAATCGATCTTGCCTAACTTGTAATAACATGTTCAGGAAGGCTATAGAATGAAAAGTTGTCAATTCTCTAGATCAGTATAAATGTTTTCAACATTCATAACTCAATACCGCCTTTTTGAGAAACAATATTCTAAGTCTCCCCTCCCACTCCTGAGATTTTTAGGTCCATGCATGAAGAATATATTTAAGAGCTTTACTTTCTAAAATTTATAATATGCAAACAATTGCTGAATTTTCTATGTCCTGATATTGGAGATGAGTTTGTTCCTGAAAGAGAAAACTAAACACTCACATTTTATTTTTATTAATTGATCTTATTTATGCTATTTTATTTTATATTTATTTCATATAAAGTCAAGAGAGTAGTTAAACACATTGGCAAAGGTGTCTGTTTAACACATTATTTGGTACTACAATAGGCTGAGGGTTTTTTAGGTTGCATTAAAATAATATTCTTCAGATATGGTAAGTTATTAATGGCAAACATTTTACAAGTTTCAAAGTAGGTCTACATTAGCAGAATAATAAAACTTTAAATATGATGGTTTAATATTATTGCAAAATAAGTCTTGGAGCATGTTTATGTATATACTTACAATTATTTTTGAAGGACAGAGATGGTTGGCCTACAGATGCTTGTGGATATTGATTGGTTGGTAACCCTGAAAGCAAACATTTAAAATATGCAATAAGAACTCTATAAGCAAGGGCTATTTAGCACAATTTACACTATTTATATAAAATGCATAACTGGAAAGTAATGAGGCTGATATTCAAAAGTGCCAGAACAAAGACAGTCTCATTTATGTTAGTGTCAGTTCTTCCATTCAGAGGAAATTAAATGAGGTATTATAAGTGAATCAGTAGAATTCTAAATCAAATATTAAGATAAAACATTATTTCACATATAATTATTACAGACAAAATGTAGTTAAATAGTATCTACCAATAGGTATATGATATTAGAAGCTGGAAGGGGAGATAATAATCAGTTGACAGTATACATTTTAGGATGTGAAAACAAAATATATTAGCCAGTGACATTTTTGCATTAGGGCAAATAAATTTGGTGCAACCAAGTTAATTCAACATTTCTTTTTAAGAAAATATAATTTATTCTATTTTATTGTTGTATTACATTTATCCCATTATCTCCCTGTGTTCTCCCTTGCCCCACTCAATATGTTTTAAGCATAATTTTCTCCAAAGTACGTAAAACATGGCCAGTTTTAAATACAGAGATTTTCTTAAAATATAAAGCTATGGCAACCCACTCAGAGTCCCAGAGTTTGTATAAAGATTTAAGTTGAAGACATTTTGAGATTAAATAGATGCAGAAAAACCCTTCTTGGAGCTTCCCTTATCTAAGAGCAACAACTTCTGGAAAATGAGGTTACCATAAGTCTTCTATCCAGTGGAGTTTTATGGCTCTACAGCAGATAGAAAGACCCTCATGCTATATAAACAAAACTTGCTTCTTGTTTTTTCTCTAAAAAAACCATTTTCCTTTCTTAAAGAAACTTATTTTTTTCCCACCAGTAAGATAGGTATGTATATAAACCTTTAATTTGAACAATTAAGCAAGCCATTTCTTTTCTTTTTTGGCTCCCATATACATATGAAACAAACCTTTATCACAGTTAATTTCTTTTGTTAATTTAATTTGCAGGACCCAGTTATGGGACCCAAGAAGGCAGGGGAAAAGTTTTTCCTTTCCTAAGAAGCTAATTCTTTCATTCACCCATGTAAGTAAAATGAAGTGATTAACAGCCATTAGAGTTATGGAAAATACATAGGAAATACCAATTATCAAATTATGTGAAGGTATTGAATTATTTTATTAGCTCATAAAGTTATCATTATATGTTACCATAATTTAGAGCATATTAGAAAATATAATTACTTATCTAATAAATTCTAAAGCTGCAATGTAAGTAATTTAATGTGAGTACTTCTTTAATCATCCAATGATAGATTATCCATATAATGAATTATAACAAGAAATGGTTATATATTTCATTCCATATGACAACAAATAAAAATTTGTTCTGACTTCAAATTAGTGAATAACAACTTGGGTAAAAATTTTACTACTTTAATCTAAATGTCAGAAAATACATTTAATGTTATAAACTTGAACTGGCATATTCATGTTTCTCTTACAGCTCTAGTAATGTGAAGGTTTATTGATATAACCCTGTATCACATTAAGGTTCTATTTTAATGAAATGGTAGGGGACCTATACTAAATGAAAATAATTTCTTCATGAAAAGGGAAATAAAACGGGTTTTACCTAGCATGTTTCAAAAAGAAGAGGTATAATATTAATAGCAATCTTTGAGCAATGAGAGTCCATGCTTCTTGAAGAAGCTGATGGTCAAGTTATTAGTCTGTAGAATACAATTTATACATAGAATCTTAGTAAAGCATGAAACCATTCCAATGCACAGTAATGACCCATCCTACCTGTTGTAGCTTTAATTTAATTTTACCTAATTGCACAAGTACCCTTCCAGGGAATAAAACATCTGTGGCCAGAGAACAGCTGACCAATGGAATGACCTCCCCCTAGTGGTTAACTGTGACTATTGCAGTCAGAACAAAGGTGAGCTATGATTGATAAACCATTTATTCGTGAAGGATTTATTTATTGCACCACCACCCCAGCCACTGAAGGAGAATTGAAATATGTTATAATGAAGCATTTCAGCTTTTTCTTTTTTAAAAAGTCAACATTTTAAAAAGAATTTTCATTAATTATTTTAGAAAGAAGTGCAGGAAGGGGGGAAAAAAGAGAGAGAAACATCAATGTATAGTTGCCTTTCACCTGCCTCCAACTAAGGACCTGGCTGGAAACCTGGCTGGCAACCTGGTTATGTGCTCTGACTTGGAAGTGGAACCAGCGACCTTTGGGTTTGCAGGCGGGTGCCAATTCACTGAGCGACACCAGCCAGGGCCTCTAATTATTATTTTTAAAATTCTCACATGATTTTGAAAGATTTTTTCTTTGCTGGTTAGTGACTCTAGATAGAAAAAAATACCTCTGACCACACCTGGCTCTATATATTAATCCAAACATTATACAATTCCATCCTATAAAAATAATGCATAGGATATATTTTCAATTTCACATGTGCAATCCTGTTGCCTCTGATACTACTTATAACTGATTTATAAAGTGACATTAAGGGTAATTTTTTGATTGTTCAAGACAAATTTTATCTTACATTTTTTATAAAAGTTATTTATTTTGCTATTACCTGCCCTAAGAAAGGATATTATAAACTACTAGTTTCTATTAAAAATTGTGCTTTAGAAGTCCTAAGAACCTTGTGAGGATTTAATGAATAAGTTACTGCTTTATTTTTCCTCAGTTGAAATAAGGGGAAAAGAACAGACATTTAAAGTGCAATATCTATCACAGAATTGCCTATCTTATTATGACTAACAGTTATCATTAAAATATCAATAATTAATCCTGAGCAGAAGGACTAAGTGCTAGCATTACAAAAGAGCTTTAGGTACTTCTTTGCAATGGCATGGCTATTTGACATTTAAAAAGAAAAGGGTACTTTTTCATTCAGCATTAAAACATGCCCACATTCAAACTCAATGGTACCTGCTATTGCCTACTTTGACTTACAAAATATATATATCTTTCGCCCAAGCTAGTGTGGTTCAGTGGATTGAGTGCTTACCTGTGATCCAAAGGGTGGCTGGTTAGACACCCAGTCAGGGCACAGCCTTGGGTTGTGGGGCCAGGTTCCCAGTTGGGGGCATGCCAGATGCAACCACACATTGATGTTTCTCTTCCTCTCTCCCTCCCTTCCCCTCTGCCTACAAAATAAATACATAAAATCTTTTAAAAGAATAAAAAATGTATCTTTACCAAGGTGGTGGAAGTGAAAGGGGGTATAAGGGGGATAACTTGTGAAAAACAATACAATAAAAAGAAAATGTAGACTTAAAAAATTTTTAATGTATATAGAGGAAGTATAATTTACATATAATAAAATGTATATATATTAAATTTAGAGTTTGATCAGTTTTTTTTAAAAGATTTTATTTAAAAAAGGTTTTATTATTTTTAGAGAGAGGGGAAGGGAGGGAGGAAGAAAGGGAGAGAAACATCAATGTGTGGTTGCCTTTCACCTGCCTCCAGCTATAGAGCTGGCTGGAGACCTGGTTTACAACCTGGTGAGCAACCTGGTTATGTGCCCTAACTGGGAATCGAACCAGCAACCTTTGGGTTTGCAGGTTGGTGCTCAATCCACTGAGCCACACCAACCAGGTGAATTTGATAGTTTTTGATGAAGGGATACACACCTGTGTAATCATCATATCGATGCAAATATGAACTATTTCCAGCCTCCTGTTTCCCTCTCAACTCTAGGTAAACTGCCTTCTATCACTGTAGATTATTTTGCCAGGTCTAGAAGTTATTAAAGCACACCCCTTGCCTTATCCTGTTAATTTACTAATTTAAATTTCTTTTTTAAAAGATTTTATTTATTATTTCCATAGAGAGAGGAAGGGAAAGAGGCAGAGGGGGAGAGAAACATCAATGTATGGTTGCCTTTTACCTCCCTCCAGCCATGGACTTGGCTGGAAACCTGGCTTGCAACCTGTTTATGTGCCCTGGCTGGGGAATCGAACCAGCAACCTTTGAGTTCACAGGCCAGTGTCTTATCCACTGTACTACCAGCTAGGGCTTAATTCAAATTTCTTAACTTTTTATTCAAGTTACCATGAATTCTTTAATACCTCAATATTTGTTTAATATCGTACTGCCTTTTAAACTTACTGAGTCATATCAAAGAGAGCAATGTAGTGAACTATCAAAGCAATTACAAAATGCAAAACCACCGGGAAAAGCTTTCAAATAAAAAATAGCACATTGTCTATTACATTCTCAAATTTAGCACAGTGTAGATAATTTAACAAAAGTAACTTTTTATTGTGTTTAGAACATATATAATACTTCAGAAGAAAGATTGAAATATATTAGGAATATAATAGTAACTATTTATATATTGTATTACATATTATGACATTGATTATTTTCATTGGAACGATATTAAATAATAGAAAATTAAGGAATTAGCTACATAAATCAAGACCCTATTGCTTGAATCTAACTGCTAATTTTCTTTTTTTATTTGCCAACTCTTATTAGAAAACATCCTGACACAACAAGTACATTTGTTAAAAATTTGCAAGTCCCCAGAATAAGTAACTCTATAAAGACAGAAAGAATTTCTGGTTGCCTAGAGCTGAAGGATGGAGGGGTGTGTGGGAAAAAAGCTAGAGGACTGGTAAGTAGCTGCTAATGTGTATTGGGTTTCTTTTGAGGACAATGAAAGTGTTCTAAATTCTGGTGATGGTTGTTCCACTCTGTCAGTATACTGAAAACAACAGAATTGTATGTTTTAAATGAGTAAATTGTATAGTATGTGAATTATATCTCAATAAAACTGTTTTTAAAAGATTCAGGGTTGAATCTATTATGTCAACTGAAAAATCAGATCTTAACTTTAAAAGATTGACTGTGTTGTTAAAAATATATTGGGAAATACATAAATTTCAAAAAATAATAGTGTAAACATTTATACATCAAATAATCATGAAAGCTCAGGTTTTAATTTAGTAAATAATCCCAATATCTGAAGGTGTGCATATAAAAATAAAGTATATCAGCATTTTGTCATGACATAGAAGTTGGGGCAGAACATTAAAAAGAAAAACTAAAACTATGACAGATATGACAAGACAACTAAAGCATTACGCAGTCTTTTTTAATTAAATGAGAAACATTTAAAGGTCTGTTTCTATCTGGCCCCTATCTCACATCAGCAAATATTCAGTGTCGATATGTAATCAGAATGATGCAAACTTTTCTAGTTCAGATGACTCTTTTAAAATTAGTGATCTTTACACCGAACTATACATTCTAGGGACTTTTCTGGTGAGGAAAATTTCAGGTCTGTAAGCATCCAATAAGCCAAGTTGAAGAAACTCTACACTGTCTTCATCATGGGCAAAAGTTGTATTTGATACTTCATTTCCATGTCTCTATTCACAGCTCATATTTATTAATGATTATTTTGGGAGATTTTATACTTGTAATGCAAGGTTATGTCTCCTCTCAGCCCGCTTTGTATTTAAATTTTACCAGCATATGTATAATTGCTATCTCATTTAAAAGATTTTAAAGCCAATGAATTTAAAATTGAGTTAAAAACTAGTGACAGATTCTGAATATAGGTTTTTGCTCTGAATAATGTTTACCAACTAATTCTTAAAATCCTCTTAGAAAGCAGGCAGCTTTGTCTGGTATGCTTTATTTTAATTGAAAACCATCTACTCATAATATTTATTCAACTTAAAATGACAAGCTTCTTTGTAAAAACACAGGAAAATTTCAGTTCAAAATGTATTATCAATATGAAGTTATTACAGAAGAAAACATTTTAAAGAAAGAGCTTTAAACTTTAACATTAATATGCTTTGCACTTAAAATGCAGATGCCATGTTTAGATTTGAGCTTGTTAAATTATGAATACATATGACTACTACATATGAAACTATCTTATAATAGAAGCATTTATCATTATGAAGATTTGAAGGCAGAACAAAATTTAATGGAATACATAGTAAAAATATTTCTTGTGTTGTTATGACTGCCTTTTTTTTCCTTAGTAAATATGATTTTAGGGAACTTGAGGTGAATCTGTTTAACTCATTTTTATTGTTTATTGAGAGTTTATTATATTTTAAGTTCTACATATGCATTATACATTTTATCCCTGGAGCAATCTTGCAGGGCACAAATTATTATCCTCATTTTTTTAGGATGAAAAAGCTTATACCCTAAAACCTGTCTTCCAAACTATTCTTAAAACACTTGCTAACTCTATGATAAAGAGTATATAGATAACAATATTAAGCAGTCCAAATATAACAATAGTCCTCATCTAATCTTAAACACTGTTTTCAAAAACTTCAGTTTTTTTACATTTACATACTCCAAATACTCTTAATCACAAAGACCTCTAATTAAATAATTTGTGTCCAGTATTTTTAATATTATGATTTATTTATTTTATTTTCTTATTTTGTTGCCAATTATTATTAGATAACATTTTGCACACTTTTCCATCTTTATTTCTATTAGTAAGTAATGATTTCCTGATCTTTTTAAAATAAACTGAGATATTTGAAAATGCACACATTCTTGATTTGTAGAAGCTGCTATGTACGATTGCTTGATGTCTCCTTACTTGTCTTCCATTTATTTAGTTCTTTGAAAACATTGTCAGTGACTAAGTAAATGTTATACTGGGGGTATATTTTGTAAATGAGTGTTTGACATAATTTAAAAACATAAGGCTGTTAATCAAGATGCAATGGAAAAAGCATACACAACCTTTGTAGTCGGACAGAATTGGGTGGGTTTCCAGGCTCTACCCCATATTTAGCTATGACTTTGGGCATGTACTTAACTTCTCTATGTCTCAATTTCTTAGTTATTATGTTGTTTTGAAAATTACATAAAATAATTCATGCACCTTGTCAAATGCACTGACTAGGATATGCTGGGTGCTTAAAACTAACTCCTTTCCTTTTCCACTCTTCTTTTTACTAGAGATATTAATAATTTCTTCCCTGAACCACCTCATACTTGAGAGATTTTGCTCTACATTTACTAGATTAAATGGTAAATATCAATAACAATTTCAGTGATACTCTAGTTTAAAAGTTCTGACAAAATGTTGAATAAGCCCTGGCTGGTAGCACAGTGGATAAGGCACCAGTCTGTGAACCCAAAGGTCACTGGTTCGATTCCCAAACAGGGCACACCTAACCAGGTTGCAAGCCAGGTCTCCAGCCAGGTTTGTAGCTGGAGGCGAGTGAAAAGTGACCATACATTGAAGTCTCTCTCCCTCTCTGCCTCTCTCCCTGCTCCTCTCTCTAAAAATAAATAAATAAGTAAATAAACAAATAAACAAAAATGTTGAATAAATAGAAAATTAAACCACTCAACAAAATATACATAGAAAATGTCTTGGATCCTTCAGTTACTATTTCATCTACGTGTAGTGCACATCTAATGGAAGATAACTATTTAAAATTTGCTTACAAGATCTGTTACTGTTTGATTTTGGTATTCCATCAATCCAATATATCAATGCACACATGCAAATGAATAGTAGAAAAAGAATCACCAAAGTAAACGAATTTCATTCTATAAAATGTAGTTTTTAACCTTTTAAATCATGTTATTAAACTCATTTGATTATTCGTGTTATGATTTCATCTTTCATATACTCTGTACTTCACAGATTCATTGTCCTTAAAGCCACATGAAGGTCACTGGTTTGTTTTCTTATAAAAATGACATAATGGATTAAAGCTGGATTTCTGTAGCTAGTGACTCATCCTTGCATTTATACATTTTAACAGATGTAATTTATAGAAATAAAACACCCAGCCTTGAGCTGTTTCAGAATTCAGCTGCTTAAACAAATTAAGAAATAAAGGCTAACATAAATAAGTGCACATGGCCTGTCAACTGGTCAGTCATCTGATTTGAACCTCAAATAACACTCTGATTTGTTTGTCATACCATCCTTTTCCTCTCATTGTGAATATATATGTAATATCTATATATCTATATTTATCTATCTACCTATCTACTATGTATACCTTTTATCTATATATCATTAAGAATAAGTCATAATCTTGAAAGTATTCACATCCTTGTAATAACTTTCTATTTATGGAAGCCAACAATGTAAATTTACTTTTTCATTCTGAATTTATTAAGCATGACATGATTTCCAAGGACAATATAATGCAGTCAAATTTTTAAAGACTTTCATTTAATATGCCAGACAGCCTTCAAGGAGCAGTGGGCCACAATTGAAGGGAACATGACTTCAAGTTCAGGAAATTGGGCTTATCTTTTAGAGCTTTACCAATAATTAGCTGTGTGATCTAGAATAAATCAGGGACCCTCTTTAAGCCTTAATCTATTCATCTTTAAAACACAAGCTATATTAAGTCTATTACAAATGTTATTTGTATACTTTAGTTCCATTTTTTAATTAAAATGCTTAGTACTTACTGTGTTGTTGTTTTTACAATGTCATCCATGCATTTAGAAATTATGAAGTACTTTGCTAGCATTTCTAACATTAAACATAAATTATCTAGTAAAATTAATGACTCCTTTGATGTTGGGAACTGAATCACTTGATATTGAGACATTTGATTTTTATCTTAGAGTTGAATTTAAGCTCATTATTAACATACTTGTAGTGCAAGTCAAAGTATAATTCAAATATCTAAGGGCTTGCTAATAACAACTCACATTATTTATATCTATAAGGACCTTACTATTTCTATTTGTTATTCAACTAACAATACATTACTGGTCACACACAAGGTACTTAATTTGTTTGTTAATTTGTATTTTTATGTAAGTTAAGAAAAATAAGATTGAAAATGAATGACTCCAGACTCATGGATATTTTTAAAACAAAAATAATATCCATGTGCAAATTTCTGTGAGCCAGTAAAAAAAGAGATTTGGTCATTATACGTTTAAGTGATAGTAAAAAAGTCTCCTGAGTCTATCCAAATTCATATTTTTTAATAAACTTTTGGCCAAAGAGGTTTTAATACAATACAATCTCTTTTTAATTTACTCTTAATTTCTCTAAGGTTAACAGTGACCTTTTTTTCTGACAAATCCTGTATATAAGGCCAGTCCTGAAAGTATTGGCCATGCAAACAGTTTTAATTATATTGACATTGGCTCAATTGGGATCCCAAACTAAACCCCAAACTACTGGAGATGAAAACTGAATATTGTTTCTTCTTTAGGGAGGCCCAGTAGTACTCAGTCAAATGTTTTGCATAGCACAGAACCTTAACAATTACTTAATGTAATAATGAGTAATCAATGCTTAATGTTTGGACCTCTGTTCTTTTCTTTTATATATATATATTTTTTGAAATATTTATTCTTATATGTAAATACATAAACATAGCCATTATTTTTAAATTTAATTTTGTTGTTGTTGTATTACATCCATCCCCTTTGTCCTCCTCTCTGTCCCCTTCCTCACACACCCACTCCCCCACAAAGTCAATCCCACTTGTCCATGTCCATGGTTCTTCCATGCTAGTTCCTTGACTTAACTGCTCCTTTTTCTTGCCTCTTCCTCCCAAACAGGGCATCCCCCATCCCCCATCCCCTCTGCCCACTGAAGATCTATTCATTGTATTCATGTATCTGGTTCTGTTTTGCCTATTTGTTTGTTTTGCTCATTATTGTCCTGTAATGGGTGAGATCATATGGTATTTGTCTTTCACTGACTGGCTTATTTCACTAAACATAATACTCTCCAGTTCCATCCATGTTGTTGCAAAGGGTAGGAGTTCCTTCTTTCTTTCTGCTGTGTAGTAGTCCATTATGTAAAGGTACCAAAGTTTTTGGATCCAATCATCCAGTGATGGGCACTTAGGCTGTTTCCAGAACTTTGCAATTGTAAATACTGCTGCTATGAACATAGGGGTACATAGGATCTTATGAATTGATGTTTCAGGGTCCTTCGGGTATAGTCCTAGTAATGGAATTGCTGGTTCTTTTCTCTACAACCTTCTCTACTTTAGAAAGTTTTGAAATACAGCTAAATCAGAGTAGCATAAATTGTTCCAAATTCTTTCACCTCAGGTTTGACCTCTTTCAAAAGATCCAATATCCTATTTTCAGGTACCCAAAGAATATCTGATGGTGCACATTTCACCATTAACTTAAATATATTTAACTCACAGACTGCTATCTTACCCCGAGTAATTTATTACCAATTTACCATTTCCTAAACTGTGAAATATGAACATCCTATACCCTTTTGGAATGTTTCCTTTCCTCTGTGTAAATTCAAACACTAGTTATTCCTCAGGCTCCAGTTCAGTTCTCATTTTTGCCAATAAAATTTCCTTACTTGTTTATCTTTCATTTAGTAGTTTATTATAAACTATTCAATTTTTGTTGCTTGTTGATACATTTTATCTTATCAATTGTAAGTTCCTTCATGGTAGGAACCACAGCACACAATACATATTCATTAAATACCACCCTAACAGTTTTGTGACTTTAAGAATAAATGCTATATTCTCTGCCATGTTTTCACAATGTCATGTATAATTAAGCTTCAAAAATATTTCTTAAGTGTAGATGATTATAGAAATCTACATGATTATTCATCTAGATCTAGAGTAGGTCCAAGTGACACAGGTTAAAACCCAGCTGATGACAACAATTTGAATAATTCATTTGAAGTTATTTTATACCAACACAAATGGCATATTTAGATATATTGAATATGGTAGTAAATTAACTGGATATTATTTTCATGGGAAAGTAAATCAAAATAGAACACAGAGAGAAGTCATGGACAACTATAAATGACTTTCTTATGTTTCCTCTTACTATCTGGAGTCACCCTCCAAGATGCAAGAGTTCTGAGTACAAATACAGATATCCTAAATTGAATAATCCTTATAAAAGAAAATTTCTGCTGCAGGGGGAATTATCATATTAAATGGAGCATAAGAGCCCTGGTTGGTGTCACCGTGGATAAGGCACTGGCCTGCGAACCCAAAGGTCACTGGTTCGATTCTCAGCCAGGGCACATAACCAGGTTGCAAGCCAGGTCTGTAGCTGGAGGGAGGTGAAAGGCAACCAGACATTGATGCCTCTCTCCCTCTCTGTCTCTCTCCCTTCCACTCTCTCTCAATATAATAAAATCTTATTAAAATTAATTAAAAAATTAAAAATAAAAAAATGGAACATAAGGCCTTCAGATGAATTTCTGTCCATGAATTTCCTTTTAATTTAAAGCCCTTTATAAAGTAGTAGTTTACTTATCCAATTAAATCTAAGAAGATATTGAAGGAATAAAACCATTTTTAATCATGAGGCTCAATCATAAACTAAGCATTACATGGACACACAATAATGTGGTTAAGGCTAGGGGGCAGGGGCTAAGTGGGGCAAAGGGGATGAAAATGAGGATATCTGTAATAGTGTCAACAATAAAAAATAAAAATAAAAAATCATGATGACATTGATATTCAGAAAGATATTAATGAACTACTGTGGAATTTTTGTAGCTACAAATGGTTTAATTTAAGCCACCTGATGGTTATGTTTAATTTGTTATTGATAGCCAATGATCTCTTAAATTTAAGTAATAAAATACAAATAGAAGAGACTTTTTCACTTATTCAGAGTCTTTAATGAATCCTTACAAGTTTAGGTCAATGGAGTGAGTGGAAAATGACAAGATCAAGGCCCTAAGTGAGAATTGACTTTAGTTTGTTTAAGGATATCTTATATGAAGAGAAGTGACCATTATCTTCTGGGCTATAAAAATCAACTACCTGAGCATTATTGCTTAAAGTGAATTTTCATAATTGGTAAACCATTGATATTTTCATAAAATTGTGGTATTTAAAATTATCTTAGTAAGCATCCAGTCTGATTTACCTTTATTTATTTTTATTTTAAAATTTTATTGTTGTTGCATTATATCCATTCCCTTTTTGCTCCCCTCTGTCCCCCTCCCCACCCACCCATTCCCCCCAAATGATTTACATTTTTAAAAATATTTATTTATATTTAGAGAGAGGGGTAAGAAGGGGCAAAGAGAAGGAGAGAAACATCCATCAGTTGATTATCTCTTGTATGCACCCCAACAGAATCCACAAGCTAGGCATGTGCCCTGACCAGTAATCTAAATGGCAACTTTCAATTTATGAGCAGACGCCCAACCAGTTGAGCCACATCAGTCAGAGCTGATTTATTTTTTTAACCGGTGAGAACATAAAGGTTCATAAAAGACCAAAACCCAGATCATTTAACTAAAAATTTGCACTACAAAAACCTTTTCCCACAGTGCTTGTCTGCTTTTACACTATGATTATTCAGAATATATATATATATATATATATATATATTTTTAAACCCACAATGTGTAGTGATATATGAAGAGAGTAATTGGAGTGGAGGTATAAACATGAATAATATACAATTTCATGTGTGAATCCTTAAACCAATTGGAAAGGCTAAGACTCAAATTGAAAAGTAATTTGATATTTGATTCATAAGGTTAAAAATCTTAACATGATGGCTGTTGTAGCTCAGTGAATTGAGTGCCAGCCTGTGAACTAAAGGGTCATTGGTTCAATTCCCAGTCAGGGCACATGCCTGGGTTGTGAGCCAGGTCCCCACTTGGGGGCCTACAGGAGGCAACCACATATTGATGTTTCTTTCCCTCTCTTTCTCTCTCCTTTCCCCTCTCTCTACAAATAAATAAAATCTAAAAAACAAACAAACAAAACAAACCTTAAACACCATGCCTGGCATATAGGATATCCTGAAATATAAAAGAAAAATAATAACAAAATGCAATATAATGTGGTACCATGGTGCAAACAATGCCTATGTTCTTTCAAATTTGAAATCCAAATTCTAGTATTCTAATGTATGTAGAAGTCAACCTAGATGTTTTTTAAAGATATGGTTGGCAATCTTTTGACACTGAACATACAAAATCATAACATTCAAATTTTAAGTATTGCTTCTATAGTCTGCATAATGTCCTTCATCTTTTCACCACTCCATGCCTTAATAAAACAGTATATCAATCTCTGAATTAAACATGAGATTTCCTGAAGTCATTTCCCAATGTCACCTATTACCTGTAGCACATTAATTTATGAGTCATTTTGCACTCTTTATTTCATCTTGGAATCTGGTTACTATTAACTATACATATTTACCTAGGTAATGAACCGTTTTGTTGCATTGTGGTGGAGTGAAAGATTTGTAGAGTTAAAACATGAAATTGGGGAGTTGTCTGAAGTGATCTTTAAAGTCATTAACCCTAATATTCTATAATTACAATGGTAAAGAAAATAAAAGAACACATTTAAGTAACATTTTTTAAAAATAACTCAGAAGTCATTTTGATGGAGTTAAATAAGGAATAAAGGTGATCCAAGAATGACTCCAAGGCAGAAAGAATAATCATTACTCCAATTATAATGCAAAGGTAAAAACAATTTGGAGGAGGGGTATTAACAATTTTTTAAAATTTAATTTTATTGTTGTTGTATGACATCCATTCCCTTTTTACACCCCTCTGTCCCCTTCCACAATCACCCACTCCCCCCCAAATTCAATCCCATTTATTGTCCAGGTCCATGGTTCTTTCATACTAGTTCCTTGACTAAACTGCTCCCCTTCTTTGCTTCCTTCTACCCTTTCACCCCTCCCCTCTGCCCACTGAAGGTGTAGTCATTGTATTTACGTATCTGGTCCTACTTTTCTTGTTTATTTGTGTTGTTCATTATTGTACTGTAATGGGTAATATCATATAGTATTTCTCATTCACTGACTGGCTTATTTTACTAGCCTAAAACTCTCCAGTTCCATCCATGTTGTTACAAAGGGTAGGAGTTTCTTCTTTCTTCCTTATTTTTTTTATTTTTACATTTAATTTTCTTGTTGTTGTATTATATCCATCCCCTTTTTGCTCCCCTCTGTCCTCTTCCCCATCCACCCATCCCCCCGCAAAGTCAATCCCACCTATTATCCATGTCCCTGGTTCCTTCATACTAGGTTCTTGTCTAAACTGCCCCCCTTCCTTGCCTCTTCCTCCTGCTCCCCCCAACCCCTTCCCCCTACCCACCAAAGGCCTGTTCACTGTATTCATATATCTGGTTCTGTTTTGCTTGTTGTTAGTTTTGTTCATTATTGTCCTGTAATGGGTGAGATCATATGGTATTTGTTCTTCACTGACTGGCTTATTTCACTAAGCATAATACATTCTAGTTCCATCCATGTTGTTGCAAAGGTTAGGAGTTAATTCTTTCTTTCTGCTGTATAGTATTCCATTGTGTAAAGGTACCAAAGTTTTTTGATCCAATCATCCACTGATGGGCACTTAGGCTGTTTCCAGCATTTGGCTATTGTAAATAGCCCTGCTATGAACACAGGGGTATATAGGTTTTTTTTTTTTTTTTAATTTTTTAAAATTTTATTGTTGTTGTATTACATCCATCCCCTTTT
>PVIW01016401.1:0-16779 GCA_004026585.1 Noctilio leporinus | reverse complement strand
TGAAAGAAAAAGTAATGAAAAGAATTTAAGTCATAGTTTTCAATAGATGGCTCTCAGGCCTTCATGTTGAGGCTTGGTGGTCCGTTGTTCCCTCAGTGCTTTCTTCATTCTCCTGTGATGAATCCAAGGTTTCATTTCTGCCACCTCCATCCCGGTGGGGGTGGTGAGTACATCCCAGGGTCCAGTCCACTTTTCTTCTAGACGGCTTTCTGGAAAGCCTGCCTTCCAGGTCTTGAGTAGCACCTCATCTCCAGGCTCAAAGGAATGTAGGGAGCTTGTTGGGGAGAGGCCTGTCTTTTTCAGGGAGACATTGTGCTTGTTGGGAAGTGCTTTACACCTGCCCCTCCTTCTAGCAGTGAGCTCCAAATGTCCCTTTGGCTCCAGCAGGCTCAACCCTTGTTGGGGTGCAGAAATGGCGACAGGCTGCCCCAAGGAAGATTTTCAGCTTCCTGTTAGAGCTTGCAAGTGGCTCCACAGGTCTGAAATCAGGCTGGGCATCCCTAGACAGGGTGATCTAGTTTCCTTAACTAATAAGCAATGAGTGGTGAAATGTCACTAGGCATTTGGGCGAGGACTCCTAGGGCCATGCCCTCCTTTTCATGAGGGTAGAACTAAGAGGCCTTTATCGGGTTTCAGAGCTCCAAGGCCGTTGTAGATCCTGGTTGCATTCAGGGACTCAGAAGCCTGGGTGCACTCCTCATCCTCTCTGAAGGGATGCATGCTGGTCCTTTCAGAGCATTTTTTTTTCCTTCCAGTTTAACAGACCTGATCTCCACAACTGTGTATGTGCCCAACAATTACCATCAGGCTGCCCTCTGGCCTGATTCCCACTGGAAGTTTTCACAAAAGTTATTGCACTTTCTTGGTAGGGGTTTTCCTCCACCAGCATTGGTCCCATGATGGGTTCGAGAGGGGAGAGCAGTTCAGGGTCACTTTCCCCCGGTCCCTCAGCGGAGTAAGGAGAATGGTCCCCCAGGGCTGGAGGGGCTGTGGGAGCCCTGACCATGCTGGCAGCAGCCATGATTGCTAGATCTCCCTATGACAGCCCTGTTCTGCTGTCATAGGCAAAATTTCTTTCCTTGGGACCGTTAATCTAGTTCCTTTTAATCTTGCATCCTGATTCTGTATGTAAGGCAAGTTTCTAGGTAAGACATGTAGGCCAGCTTCCCCGAATTTTGACAAAATAACTCTAGTTACAGGATCATACAGTAATTTAAAGACGCAGTCAGTGGCCAGGGCCCTCCTGAGTCTAGATTATGCATTGAAGAAGGCAAATAGTATTGCAATCAAAAGTTTTCCTTTTTATTCACAGGTTTATAAGTATTGGTTGAACAGTCACTCAGCGTCTGCCCCAAAGGGCTGTTTCCCAGAACTGAGGCTTTTTTTCCCACCAATCTGCCAAGCTGAGTTGTGTATACCAGACGCCACCTTGTGGCACCTAAATTCGGAAGATTTCTTTTTACCTAATAATCTTAGTTGTGACCCGGAATTGTAGCCTGAACTGGAAGGGCAGTGATGCAGTGGAAACCATTCAACTACGAAGATGACAGGAAGTGCGGATACTCAGAGAAGGAGACTCCCCAAGTGAAATCACTTGGTAGCTGCTAGGGCATCTCCAATCTGTATCCCGGGGCTCCCAGTCCAGGCAGCCAAGTGGACTCCCCACCAAGTACGCAGAGTAGCTGGAGAGTCCTGAAATACTTCCTGGGAGAGTTGCCAAAATATAAAGCTGGGAAAGCCGGTGTTTGTACTGCCTATCACCTACCAGACCCAAGAAGCAGAGACAGGGGTTGTATTTTTATATGGGAAGTTTATTGAGATGGATGGCGATCTAAGAAGATGGCAAATTTATACCCTCATAGACTGTCTTACAGTCTATTGTAAATGGATCCCCCCACCTTTTTCTTTTCTTGACAGGCCACCTTTTGAGCCCTGTGATCCATTTTATTGATAAAGTATTACTTGCAAAACAACTACTGTTATTTTCATGCTCTGTACAGTAAATGTCCTTACCTAGGCCTATAGGTGACTTCACACCCTGTCCTTGACCGTCTTCAGAGCAAAATTTCCAAACAGAGAACAGGTATCTGTCACACAATATTTCACCCCATGAAGTCAGTAGCTTATAGTTTTCATGGTTGGGAGTATATGACATGATGAGCTAAAGCTAATTAATTTTAAATGGACCCTTATTGTAAGGAGAAGAAAAGTGTAGGTCAGGAGTTTGGAATTCTGGGGAAAAGTTAATCAGCATTCTTCCATCTGTGTCTTGGGCAGTGGTGATCTCATAGTGGAAAATATTGGCTCAGATACCATCTTGAAGGCTTGCAGTCCTCCTGCACAAAGGTGGAACTGCTTATGGTCTCCTGGAGCCAGGGTGGGTCATTTTTTCAGTTCCTGAAACAAGATCTTTTACATACTTTGAACACTAAGCTTATTAGCTGTTCTGGGGAACTCCAGTTTTCCAAATTTGCATCCCTCATTATCCCCCCAGTGTTAGCTTGAAGTCTTATTTCTGTGAGATCAGTTTCATATGGAAAGTGCTCACTTTAAACGTGAGCATGTATCTTAGCATTAGAAATACATTAAATTGCAGATCCACATAAGGGGTACATAGTATGCAGTAATACACTATGATAAAGCACAGAATCATTTTGAGGACATTTGAGAAAAGGTGCACACTCTCCAGCTGGTGCTACATTAATGACTTGTTGTTGTTGTTGTTTTATTTTAGTGACTTTTAAGGAAAACATTTCCCTGTCTTTGAGAGTTACCACAGATTCCCAATTATAATGCTCAGAGTAGGTTACTTTCCTACTGATCTGCTTAAATAAAGGATAATTTTGAAGGCTTCCCAGAGGATTGTAAACACCTTTAAGAGATTTAGTGAAAGTTTGTTAATGTTAAGGTCTTCCTATGAGAAAAAATTCAGAGATGTTTGGAGCATGTTAGCTAAGTACTCCCAAATATTGTCATCTCATTTGAAAGGAACAAGCTCACCATAACATGGGGTGAAACAAAAAGTAATGAAAAGAAGATAAGTCATTGTTTTCAAAAGATGACTCTCAGGCCTTCATGTTGAGGCTTGGTGGTCCATTGTTCTCCCAGTGCTTTCTTCATTTTCCTGTGATGAATCCAAGGTTTCCTTTCTGCCACCTGCACCCTGTTCGGGTGGTGAGTACATCCCAGGGTCCAGTCCACTTTTCTTCTAGACGGCTTTCTGGAAATCCTGCCTTCCAGGTGTTGAGTAGCACCTCATCTCCAGGCTCAAAGGAATGTAGGGAGCGTGTTGGGGAGAGGCCTGTGCTACAAGCAAGGTAATTAATTACAGCTAAGGTCTGACTTGAGTATTGTATATTTTCATTACCTTCACCTTCACTTCTTGATCTACATAGACATCTCCCACACTAGTCATAGCCTGAAATGGCCGCCCACACAATTTCCTGAGGACTCCATTGTGTCTCACTTTGAGAGGCCACCCTTATCCTGAGGAGGGCAATAGGGAAAGCTTCATCCCAATGGGAATGGGGTTCTTGGAAAAGTTCAGCTATATTGTTCTCCAATGTGTGATTCATCTTACCTACCTTCATGGTAGCGTGAAGTCTCTGTGCCCTGTGGAATCTCCATTTGATTCCTAAAATGCATTAACTTTCTGTGTAATTTCTGAGACAAAGGCAGGCCCATTACCAGTCTGGATGCTGCCAGCAAGCTCAATCCAGGGATTATTTCCTTCAGCAAGGCTTTCACTCTCTGCAAAGATTTTTCAATTCTAGTAGGACTGACTTCCACCTATTCTGAATAGGTGCCTACAAAGGCTACCAAATATTTCCTCCCCTGCATCCTTGGAATTCAGTAGGGTCAATATGCAGGTCTTCAAGTGGACATGGCCCTTGGTATTACGGCCCTTCTTTGTTTTGATGTAGATCTGTTTTGGGGTTGTTCTTCTGGCACACAGCACATCTAAGGAGCTCCTTTTCATATGGCTTTAGAAACTCCACGACTAGTGAGGCACAGTTTAACATATATGGTTAATGAGTCCCTTACATAGTG
The DNA here is from genome assembly GCA_004026585.1 of Noctilio leporinus. Classification (NCBI taxonomy): domain Eukaryota; kingdom Metazoa; phylum Chordata; class Mammalia; order Chiroptera; family Noctilionidae; genus Noctilio; species Noctilio leporinus. Next base: position 12,729 of record PVIW01016401.1, on the reverse strand, counting down.
AGTAGCCTCATGCAAATGTTTCATGACTGACTCTAGTAAATGTTCAGGAAGCACTGTAACTCCTTTCTTATTCCTTCTTCATCTACTATCAACTTCTTCTTTATCAAAAGCCCAGCTCTCAGCTTTCTCTGAGTCTTCAAATAGGGTCAAATGGTCACAGCCTAGAACAGGTACCCAAGGCATTATAATGTTCCTATAGCAGCCGCTTTTGCTGCAGAATCAGCCAGATTATTTCCCCTAGTCCCTGCAGGGTCCTCTTTCTGATGCCTGGGGCAGAGCATGACTGCCACCCCTAAAGCTTCCTGAAAGCTGTTAATTTAAAAATGTCTGCTGCATGCTTAATTTCTTTTTTATTGGGGGTTAGTGGTTCTTTTTCCTTTCAGATGGAACCTTGTGATTGCAGAGTTAGGAACGTTTACCTGAGTGAGTACACACATCCACTTTCTTTCAGGGGAGATTTCCAGGGCTCTTGTCCATGCAATGAGTTCAGCTTTCTGAGTCGAGGTTCCTGACAGCAAGGCTTTGGCCTCTGCTAGTCCTTCAAGAGACACAGCTGCCTACCCAGCCTTTTGTTTCCTTCATCCATGTAACTGCTTCCCTCTTCATAGAGTCCTGTCTGCCTCTTCTAGGGGATGGTCCTGGAGACCAATTCTGCTAGATTAGATTTCATCAATTATCTCAGTACAGTCACATATTAGCACAGCCAAGCCTGCCTCTGGGAGAAGAGAGGCAGGTTTTTACTGCCTGTCTTTTTCAGGGAGATCTTGTGCTTGTTGGGAAATGCCTTATACCTGCCCATTCTTCTAGCAGTGAGCTCCAAATGTCCCTTTGGCTCCAGCAGGCTCAACCCTTGGTGGGGTGCAGAAATGGTGACAGGCTGCCCCAAGGAAGATTTTCAGCTTCCTGTTAGAGCTTGCAAGTGGCTGGTACAGCTCTGAAAGCAGGCTGGGCATCCTTAGTCAGGGTGATCTAGTTTCCTTAACTAATAAGCAGTGAGTTGTGAAATGTCACGAGGCATTTGGGGGAGGACTCCTAGGGCCATGCCCTCCCTTTCATGAGGGTAGAACTGGGAGGACTTTAGCAGGTTTCAGAGCTCCAAGTCCATTCCAAGAGCCAGGAGTGCATTGAGGGACTCAGAAGCCTGGGTGCACCCCTCATCCTCTCTGAAGGGATGCATGCTGGTCTTTTCAGAGGTTTTCTTTTCCCAGTTTAACAGACCTGATCTTTACCACTGTGTATGTGCCCAATAATTACCATCAGGCTGCCCTCTGTCCTGGTTCCAACTGGAAGTTGTCACAAAGGTTATTGTGCTGTCCTGGTAGGGACCTTTCCTCCACTGACATTGTTTCTCTGATGGGTTCCAGATGGGAGACCAGTTGAGGCTCACTTTCCCCAGGTCCCTCAGCAGAGTGAGGAGAATGGTCCCCCAGGGCTGGAGGGGCTGTGGGAGCCCTGATCATGCTGGCAGCAGCCATGATTGCTAGATCTCCTTATGACAGCCCTGTTCTGCTGTCACAGGCAAATTTCCTTTTCTCAGGACCATTAATCTAGTTACTTTCTTTTTAACTGATTTTTAAAAAGATTTTATTTATTTATTTTTCACAGGTGGGGGGGAAGGGAGAGAGGAAGAGTGGGAGAGAGCCATAAATATATGGTTGCCTTTCATCTGCTTCAATCTAGTTCCTTTTAATCCTGCATCCTGATGATGTATGTCAGGCAAGTTTCTAGGTAAGACATGCAGGCCAGCTTCCCCGATATTCGACAAAACAACTCTAGTTACAGGATCACACTGTAATTTAAAGACCCAGTCAGTGGCCAGCGCCCTCCTGAGTCTAGATTATGCAATGAATAAGGCAAACAGTATCAGAACGAAAATCCTTTTTCTTTTTAGTCACAGGTTTATAAGTATTGGTTGACCAATCACTCAGCATCTGCCCCAAAGGGCTGTTTCCCTGAACAGAGGCTTTTTTCCCACCCTTCTGCCAAGCTGAGTTGTGTATACCAGACGCCACCTTGTGGCACCTAAATTCAGAAGAAGATTTCTTTTTACCTAATAATCTTAGTTGTGACCCGGAATTGTAGCCTGAACTGGAAGGGCAGCGATGCAGTGAAAACCAATCAACTATGAAGATGACAGGAAGTGCAGAGACTCAGAGAAGGAGACTCCCCAAGTGAAACCACTTGGCAGCTGTTAGGGCATCTCCAAATCTGTATCCCGGGGCTCCCAGTCCAGGCAGCCAAGGGGACTCCCCACTAAGTACCTTGAGTAGCTTGAGAGCCAGTACATACATCCTGGCAGAGTTGCCAAAATATGAAGCTGGAAAAGCTGGTATTTGTACTTCCTGTCACCTTCCAGACCTAAGAAGCTGAGACAGGGGTTGTATTTTTTATTTTATTTTATTTCATTTTTTAAAGATTTTACTTCATTATTTTTAGAAAGAGGGGAAGGGAGAGAGACAGAGAGGAAGAGAGACATCAATTTATGGTTGTGTTTCACCTGCTTCCAGCCACAGGCCTGACTGGGGAGACCTGGTTTGCAACCTCGTTATGTGCCCTGGCTGGGGAATCAAACCTGCGACCTTTGGGCTCACAGGCCAGCACCTTATGGGGTTGTATTTTTATGTGGGCACATTATTTAGATGGATGGCGATCTAAGAAGATTGCGAATTTGTACCCTCACAGACTGTCTTACATTGCATTATAAAGGATCCCCCCTCCTGTTTCTTTTTTTTTTTTTTCTCGCTTGATAGACTACCTTTTGGGTCCTGTGATCCATTTTATTTATAAAGTGTTACTTGCAAAACAACTACTGCTATTTTCATGCTCTGAACAGTAAATGTTATCTAAGCCTATAGGTGACCTCACACTCTGTCCTTGACTGTCTTCAGAGCAAACTTTCCAAACAAAAAAGAGGTATCTGTCACAAAATATCTCATCCCATGAACTCAGTAAATTACAGTTTTCATGGTTGTTAATACATGACATGCTGAGCTAAAGTTTATTAATTTTAAATGGACCCTTTTTGTAAGGAGAAGAAAAACGTAGGTCAAGAGTTTAGAATTCTGGGGAAAAGTTAATCAGATAAAAGCTGCAGCATTCTTCCAATTGTGTCTTGGGCAGTGTTGATCTCACCCTGGAGTGTAATGGCTCAGACACCATCTTGATGTCTTGCAGTCCTTCTGCACAAGGGTGGAACTACTTATAGTCTCCTGGAGCCAGGGTGGGTCATTCCTCCAGTTCCTGAAACAAGAGCTTTTACATACATTGAATACTAAGCTTATTAGCTGTTCTGGGGAACTGTAATTTTCCAACATTTGCATCCCTCATTATCCCCCCAGTGTTAGTTTAAAGTCTTATTTCTGTGAGATCAGTTTCATATGGAATGTACTCACTTTATGGTTGAGCATGTATCTTAGCATTAGAAATACATGCAATAGCAGATTCCCATCAGGGTGCACATTGAATGCAATAACACACTGTGAGAAAGCAGAGAATCATTTTGAGAACATTTGAGAAAAGGCGCACACTCTCCTACTGGGGCAGCATTAGTGACTTGTTGTTGTTGTTGTTTTATGTTAGTAACTTTTAAGGAAAACATTTCCTTGTCTTTGAGAGTTACCACAGATTCCCAATTATAATGCTCAGAGTAAGCTATTTTCTTACTGATAGGCTGGAATAAAGTATTATTTTGAAGGCTTCCCAGAGGAATGGAAACACCTTTAAGCAATTTAGTGAAACTTTGTGTAACATTAAGGTCTTCCTATGAGAAAAGATTCAGAGATGTTTGGAACATGTTAGCTAAGTACTCCAAAATATTGTCATCTCATTTGAAAGGAACAAGTTCTCTGTTACATGGGGTGAAAAAAAAAAAAAAAGAAATGAAAACAATGTAAGTAATAGTTTTCCAAAGATGGGTCTCAGGCCTTCATGTTGAGGCTTGGTGGTCCATTGTTCTTCCAGTGCTTTGTTCATGCTCCTGTGATGAATCCAAGGTTTCATTTCTGCTACCTGCACCCCAGTGGGGGTGGTGAGTACATCCCAGGGTCCAGTCCACTTTTCTTCTAGACGGTTTTCTGGAAATCCTGCCTTCCAGGTCTTGAGTAGCACCTCATCTCCAGGCTCAAAGGAATGTAGGGAGCTTGTTGGGGAGAGGCTTGTAACACTAGCAAGGTAATTAATTACAGCTAAGGTCTGACTTAAGTACTGTATATTTTCATTACCCTCACCTTCACTTCTTGATCTACATAGACGTCTCCCACCCCAGTCATAGCCTGAAATGGCCGCCCACACATCCTGAGGAGGGCAATAGGGAAAGCTTGATCCCAATGAGAATGGGTTTCTTAGCAAAGCTCAGATATATTGTTCTTCAAGGTGTGATTCATCTTCCCTACCTTCAGGGGAGTGTGAAGTATCTGTGCTGTGGAATCTCCAATTGATTGCTCAAATGTATTAACGTTCTGTGTAATTTCTGACACAAAGACAGGCCCATTACCAGGCTGGATGTTGCCAGGGATCCCAAGGCCAGGGATTATTTCCTTCAGCAAGGCTTTCACTCTCTGCAAGGATTTCTCAATTCTAGTAGGACTGACTTCCACCTGTCCCGAAAAGGTGTCTACAAACAGTACCAAATATTTCCACCCCTGGACCCTTGGCATTCCGTAGGGTCACTGTGCAGGTCCTCCAGTAGTCACGGCTCTTGGTATTGCGGCCCTTCTTTGTTTTGATGTAGATCTCTTTTGGGGTTGTTCTTCTGGCACACAGCACATCTGAGGAGTTCCTTTTCATATGGTTTTAGGAATTCCAGGACTAGTGAGGCACAGTTAAATATATATGCTTAATGAGTCCCTTACATAGTGAGTAGCCTCATGCAAATGCTTCATGACTGGTTCTAGTAAATGTTCAGGAAGCCCTGTGACTCCTTTCTTACTCCTTCTTCACCCACTATCAACTTCTTCTTTATCAAAAGCCCAGCTCTCAGATTTCTCTGAGTCTTCAAATAGGGTCATATGGTCACAGCCTAGAACAGGTACCGAAGGCATTATAATGTTCCTATAGCAGCCTCTTGCTGCAGAATCAGCCAGATTATTTCCCCTAGTCCCTGCAGTGTCCTGTCTCTGATGCTCGGGGCATAGCATGACTGCCACCCCTAAAGCTTCCTGAAAGCTCTTAATTATAAAATTTCTGCTGCATGCTTAATTTCTTTTTTATTGGGGGTTAATGCTTCTTTTTGCTTTCAGATGGAACCTTGTGATTGCAGAGTTAGGAACGTTTACCTGAGTGAGTGCACACATCCACTTTCTTTCAGGGGAGATTTCCAGGGCTCTTGTCCATGCAATGGGTTCAGCTTTCTGAGTCGAGGTTCCTGACAGCAAGGCCTTGGCCTCTGCTAGTCCTTCAAGAGACACCGTTGCCTACCCAGCCTTTTGTTTCCTTCATCCATGTAACTGCTTCCCTCTGCATAGAGTCCAGTCTTCCTCTTCTAGGGGATGGTCCTGGAGACCAATTCTGCTAGACTAGATTCATCCATTATCTCAGTACAGTCACATATTAGCACAGCCTAGCCTGCCTCTGGGAGAAGAGAGGCAGGTCTTAACTGCCTGTCTTTTTCAGGGAGACCTTGTGCTTGCTGGGAAATGCTTTACACCTGCCCATCCTTCTAGCAGAGAGCTCCAAATGTTCCTTTGCCTCCAGCAGGCTCAACCCTTGGTGGGGTGCAGAAATGGCGACAGGCTGCCCCAAGGAAGATTTTCAGCTTCCTGTTAGAGCTTGCAAGTGGCTGGTACAGCTCTGAAAGCAGGCTGGGCATCCCTAGACAGGGTGATCTAGTTTCCTTAACTAATAAACAATGAGTTGTGAAATGCCACTGGGCATTTGGGGGAGGACTCCTAGGGCCATGCCCTCCCTTTCCTGAGGGTAGAACTGGGAGGCCTTTAGCAGGTTTCAGAGCTCCAAGGCCGTTGCAGGAGCCACGAGTACATTGAGGGACTCAGAAGCCTGGGTGCACCCCTCATCCTCTCTAAAGGGATTCATGCTGGTCTTTTCAGAGGTTTTCATTCCCAGTTTCACAGACCTGATCTTTACCACTGTGAATGTGCCCAATAATTAGCATCAGGCTGCTCTCTCTTCTGGTTCCCACTGGAAGTTGTCACAAAGGTTATTGTGCTGTTCTGGTAGGGACCTTTCCTCCACTGACATTGTTTCTCTGATGGGTTCGAGATGGGGAGACCAGTTGAGTCTCACTTTCCCCAGGTCCCTCAGCGGAGTGAGGAGAATGGTCCCCCAGGCCTGGAGGGGCTGTGGGAGCCCTGACCATGCTGGCAGCAGCCATGATTGCTAGATCTCCCTGGACCCTGTTCTGCTGTCACAGGTAAATTTCCTTTTCTGAAGACCATTAATCTAGTTCCTTTTTTTTTTTTAACTGATTTTTAAAAACATTTTATTTATTTATTTTTCACAGGTAGGGGGGAAGGTAGAGAGGAAGAGTGGGAGAGAGCCATAAATATATGGTTGCCCTTCATCTGCTTCAATCTAGTTCCTTTTAATCCTGCATCCTGATGATGTATGTCAGGCAAGTTTCTAGGTAAGACATGCAGGCCAGTTTCCCCGATATTTGACAAAACAACTCTAGTTACAGGATCACACTGTAATTTAAAGACCCAGTCAGTGGCTAGCATCCTCCTGAGTCTAGATTATGCAATGAATAAGGCAAGCAGTATCACAACAAAAATCCTTTTTCTTTTTAGTCACAGGTTTATAAGTATTGGTTGACCAATCACTCAGCATCTGCCCCAAAGGGCTGTTTCCCTGAACAGAGGCTTTTTTTCCCACCATTCTGCCAAGCTGAGTTGTGTATACCAGACGCCACCTTGTGGCACCTAAATTCAGAAGAAGATTTCTTTTTACCTAATAATCTTAGTTGTGACCCGGAATTGTAGCCTGAACTGGAAGGGCAGTGATGCAGTGGAAACCATTCAACTATGAAGATGACAGGAAGTGCCGAGACTCAGAGAAGGAGACTCCCCAAGTGAAACCACTTGGCAGCTGCTAGGGCATCTCCAAGTCTGTATCCCGGGGCTCCCAGTCCAGGCAGCCGATGGGACTCCCCACCAAGTACCCAGAGTAGCTGGAGCGTCCTGAAATCTGTTTTGGCATAGTTACTAAAATATGAAACTGTAAAATCCGGTGTTTGTGCTGTCTGTCACCTACCAGACCCAAGAAGCAGAGACAGGGGTTGTATTTTCATATGGGCACTTTATTTAAATGGTTGGCAATCTAAAAAGATGGCTAATTTATACCCTCATAGACTGTCTTACATTCCATCATAAATGGACCCTCATATCCTTTTTAAAATTTTTTTTTTTGCCATACATGCTACCTTTGGGCCCTATGATCCATTTTATTGATAAAGTTTTACTTGCAAAACAATTGCTGTTATTTTCATGCTCTGAACAGTAATTGTCGTTATCTTGGACTATAGGTGACCTCATCAGTCACACTGTGTCCTTAACTGTCTTCAGAGCAAAATTTCCAAACAGAAAACAGGTATCTGTCACACAATATCTCATCCTTTAACCTCAGTAAATTACAGTTTTTATGGTTGTTAATACATGACTTGCTGAGCTACAGCTAATTTAACATGGACCCTTTTTGTAAGGAGAAAAAAAGTGTAGGTCAGGAGATTGGAATTCTGGGGAAAAATTAATCAGATAAAAGCTGCAGCATTCTTCCATCTGTGCCTTGGGCAGTGTTGAGCTCACCCTGGAGTCTAATGGCTGAGACACCATCTTGATGTCTTGCAGTCCTGCACAAAGGTGGAAGGAACTGCTTATGGTCTCCTGGGTCATTCCTCCAGTTCCTGAAACAAAAGCTTTTACATACGTTGAATACTAAGCTTCTTAGCTGTTCCCTGGAATTGCAATTTTCCAACATTTGCATCCCCCATCATTCCCTCAGTGTTAGTTTAAAGTCTTATTTCTGTGAGATCAGTTTCATTTGGAAAGTGCTCACTTTATGATTGAACATGAATCTTAGCATTAGAAACACATCTAATTGAAGATACACATCAGGGGGCACCTTGTATGTAACAACACACTATGATAAAGCAGAGAACCATTTTGAGAACATTTAACAAAATGTGCACACTCTCCAGCTGGAGCTACATTAGTGACTTGTTGCTGTTGTTATTTTATGTTAGTGACTTTTAAGGAAAACATTTCCCTGTCTTTGAGAGTTACCACAGATTCCCAATTATAATGCTCAGAGTAGGTTATTTTCTTACTGATAGGCTGGAATAAAGTATTATTTTGAAGGCTTCCCAGAGGAATGGAAACACCTTTAAGCAATTTTGTGAAAGTTTGTTTAACGTTAAGATCTTCCTAAGAGAAAAAATTAAGAGATGTTTGGAACATGTTAGCTAAGTACTCCCAAATATTGTCATCTCATTTGAAAGGAACGAGTTCTTTGTAACAAGGGGTGAATCAAAAAGTAATGAAAAGAATATATTTATTGTTTTCAAAAGATGGCTCTCAGGCCTTCATCTTGAGGCTTGGTGGTCCGTTGTTCTCCCAGTGCTTTGCTCATGCTCCTGTGATGAATCCAAGGTTTCCTTTCTGCTACCTCCACCCCAGTGGGGGTGGTGAGTACATCCCAGGGACCAGTCCACTTTTCTTCTAGACGGCTTTCTGGAAATCCTGCCTTCCAGGTCTTGAGTAGCACCTCATCTCCATGCTCAAAAGAATGTAGGGAGCTTGTTGGGGAGAGGCCTGTAACACAAGCAAGGTAATTAATTACAGCTAAGGTGTGACTTAAGTATTGTATATTTTCATTACCTTCACCTTCACTTCTTGATCTACATAGACATCTCCCACCCCAGTCATAGGCTGAAATGGCCGCCCACACAATTTCCTGAGGACTCCATTGAGTCCCACTTTGAGAGGCCACCCTCATCTCAGGCAATAGGGAAAGCTTCATCCCAATGGGAATGGGGTTCTTGGCAAAGCTCAGCTATATTGTTCTTCAAGGTGTGATTCACCTTCCCTACCTTCAGGGGAGTCTCAGGTCTCTGTGCTGTGTGGAGTCTCCACTTGATTCCTAAAATGTATTAACGTTCTGTGTAATTTCTGAAACAAAGGCAGGCCCATTACCAGGCTGGATGCTGCCAGGGTTCCCAAGGCCAGGGATGATTTCTTTCAGCAAGGCTTTCACTCTCTGCAAGGATTTCTCAATTCTAGTAGGATTGACTTCCACCTGTCCTGAAGACGTGTCTACAAACAGTACCAAATATTTCCACACTGGGACCCTTGGCATTCCGTAGGGTCACTGTGCAGGTCCTCCAGTGGACACAGCCCTTGGTATTGCGGCCCTTCTTTGTTTTGATGTAGATCTGTTTTGGGGTTGTTCTTCTGGCACACAGCACATCTGAGGAGTTCCTTTGCATATGGCTTTTGAAACTCCAGGACTAGTGAGGCACTGTTTAATATATATGGTTAATGAGTCCCTTACATAGTGAGTAGCCTCATGCAAATGCTTCATGACTGGCTCTAGTAAATGTTCAGGAAGCACTGTAACTCCTTTCTTACTCCTTCTTCATCCACTATCAACTTCTTCTTTATCAAAAGCCCAGCTCTCAGCTTTCTCTGAGTCTTCAAACAGGGTCAAATGGTCACAGCCTAGAACAGGTACCAAAGGCATTATAATGATCGTATAGCAGCCTCTTTTGCTGCAGAATCAGCCAGATTATTTCCCCTAGTCCCTGCAGTGTCCTGTTTCTGATGCTCGGGGCATAGCATGACTGCCACCCCTAAAGCTTCCTGAAAGCTCTTAATTATAAAATTTCTCCTGCATGCTTAATCCCCTTTTTATTAGGGGTTAATGGTTCTTTTTCCTTTCAAATGCAACCTTGTGATTGCAAAGTTAGGAACGTTTACCTGAGTACACACACCCACTTTCTTTCAGGGGAGATTTCCAGGGCTCTTGTCCATGCAATGAGTTCAGCTTTCTGAGTTCAGGTTCCTGACAGCAAGGCCTTGGCCTCTGCTAGTCCTTCAAGAGACACAGCTGCCTACCCAGCCTTTTGTTTCCTTCATTCATGTAACTGCTTCCCTCTGCATACAGTCCTGTCTGCCTCTTCTAGGGGATGGTCCTAGAGACCAATTCTGCTAGACTAGATTTCATCCATTATCTCAGTATAGTCTCATATTAGCACATCCAAGCCTGCCTCTGGGAGAAGAGAGGCAGGTTTTTACTGCCTGTCTTTTTCAGGGAGACCTTGTGCTTGTTGAGAAGTGCTTTACACGTGCCCCTCCTTCTAGCAGTGAGCTCCAAATGTCCCTTTGGTCCAGCAGGCTCAATCCTTGGTGGGGTGCAGAAATGGTGGCAGACTGCCCCAAGGAAGATTTTCAGCTTCCTGTTAGAGCTTGCAAGTGGCTCCACAGCTCTGACAGCAGGCTGGGCATCCCTAGACAGTGTGATCTAGTTTCCTTAACAAATAAATAATGAGTTGTGAAATGTCACTAGGCAGTTGGGGGAGGACTCCTAGGGCCATGCCCTCCTTTTCGTGAAGGAAGAACTAAGAGGCCTTTAACGGGTTTCAGAGCTCCAAGGCTGTTGTATGTAGATCCTGGTTGCATTCAGGGACTCAGAAGCCTGGGTGCACTCCTCATCCTCGCTAAAGGAATACATGCTGGTCCTTTCAGAGGATTTTTTTTTCCTTCCAGTTTAACAGACCTGATCTTTACCACTGTGTATGTGCCCAATAATTAGCATCAGGCTGCCCTCTGGCCTGGTTCCCACTGGAAGTTTTCACAAAGGTTACTGTGCTGTCCTGGTAGGGACCTTTCCTCCACTGACATTGTTTCTCTGATGGATTCGAGATGGGGAGACCAGTTCAGGCTCACTTTCCCCAGTTCTCTCAATGGAGTGAGGAGAATGGTTCCCCAGAGCTGGATGGGCTGTCGGAGCCCTGACCATGCCGGCAGCAGCCATGATTGCTAGATCTCCCTGGACCCTGTTCTGCTGTCACAGGCAAATTTCCTTTTCTCGGGACCATTAATCTAGTTCCTTTTAATCCTGCATCCTGATTCTGTATCTAAGGCAAGTTTCTAGGTAAGACATTTAAGCCAGCCTCCCTGATATTTGACAAAATAACTCTAGTTACAGGATCATACCGTAATTAAAAAATCCAGTCAGTGGCCAGCACCCTCCTGAGTGTAGATTATGCAATGAATAAGGCAAACAGTATCACAAAGAAAATAATTTTTCTTTTAAATCAAAGGTTTATATTGGTTGACCAGTCACTCAGCATCTGCCCCAAAGGGCTGTTTCCCAGAGCAGAGGCTTTTCTTCCCACCATTCTGCCAGGCTGAGTTGTGTATACCAGACGCCACCTTGTGGCACCAAAATTCGGAAGATTTCTTTTTACCTAATAATCTTAGTTGTGACCCGGAATTGTAGCCTGAACTGGAAAGCACAGTGATGCAGTGGAAACCAATCAACTACGAAGATGACAGGAAGTGCTGACACTCGGAGAAGGAGACTCCCCAAGTGAAACCACTTGGCAGCTGCTAGGGCATCTCCAATCTGTATCACGGGGCTCCGGGTCCAGGCAGCCAATGGGACTCCCCACCAAGTACCCAGAGTAGCTGGGGAGTCCTGAAATATGTCCTGGCACAGTTGCCAAAATATGAAGCTGGAAAAGCCAGTGTTTGTACTTCCTGTCACCTACCAGACCCAAAAAGCAGAGACAGGGGTTGTATTTTTATGTGGGCACTTTAGATGGTTGGCGATCTAAGAAGATGGCACCTTTGTACCCTCACAGACTGTCTTACATTCCATTATAAATGGATGCCCCCCATTTTTTTTATTTATTTTTTTCATAGGCCACCTTTGGGCCCTGTAATCCATTTTATTGATAAAGTGTTACTTGCAAAACAAATGTTATTTTCATGCTCTGAACAGTAAATATCGTTATCTTGGCCTATAGGTGACCTCATCAGCCACACTGTGTCCTTGACTGTCTTCAGAGCAAAATTTCCAAGGAGAAAACAGGTATCTGTCACACAATATCTCTCCCCATGATGTCAGTAACTTATAATTTTCATGGCTGTTAATACATGACATGCTGAGTTAAGCTAATTAATTTTAAATGGACCCTTTTTGTAAGGAGAAGAAAAGTTTAGGTGAGGGGTTTGGGATTCTGGGGAAAAGTTAATCAGATAAAAGCTGCAGCATTCTTCCATCTGTGCTGGGGACAGTGGTGATCTCACCCTGGAGTGTAATGGCACAGACACCATCTTGATGTCTTGCAGTCCTTCTGCACCACAGTGGAACTGCTTATAATCTCCTGGAGCCAGGGTGGGTCATTCCTCCAGTTCCTGAAACAAGAGCTTTTACATACATTGAATACTAAGCTAATCAGCTGTTCCCTGGAACTGCAATTTTCCAACATGTGCATCCCCCATCATCCTCCCCAGTGTTAGTTTAAAGTCTTATTTCTGTGAGATCAGTTTCATAGGGAAAGTGCTCGCTTTCACCGCTTTCACCGTGAGCATGTATCTTAGCATTAGAAATACATTAAATTGCAGATCCTCATAAAGGGGTACATAGTATGCAATAATACAGTATGATAAAGCACAGAATCATTTTGAGAACATTTGAGAAAAGGTGCACACTCTCCAGGTGGTGCTACATTAATGACTTGTTGTTTTATTTTAGTGACTTTTTTAAACTTTT
>PVIW01016400.1:0-16779 GCA_004026585.1 Noctilio leporinus | reverse complement strand
TGAACAACACTCTAGAGGAAATGGACCTAACTGATGTATACAGAGTCTTTTACCCCAAAGAAGCAAAATACACATTCTTTTCAAATGCACATGGATCATTCTCCAAGATAGACCACATGGTATGTCACAAGACAAGCCTCCACAAATACAGGAAAATTGAAATCATACAAAGTATCTTCTCAGATCACAATGGCTTGAATCTAGAAACCAAACTCAAGAAGAAAACCCAAAAATTCTCTAACTCATGGAGACTGAATAACATGCTTGTAACCAATGAAGGGGTCAACAATGAGATCAAAGATGAAATCAAAAAGGTCCAGGAAACAAATGACAATGAACACACAACAGCCCAAAACCTATGGGATACAGCAAAGGCAGTTCTCAGGGGGAAATTTATGGCAATACAGGCCTTCCAAAAGAGGTTACAAGAAATTTATAAAAACGACCTAACCACAAAGCTGCAAGAACTAGAGGAGCAACTACAGACAAAGCCCAGAGCAAGTAGAAGGAAGGAAATCATCAAGATCAGAGCAGAACTAAATAACTCAGAGATTCAAACTACAATTCGAAGAATCAACAGGTCCAGGAGCTGGTTCTTTGAGAAAATAAACAAAATTGACAAGCCCTTATCCAGACTCATCAAGAAAAAGAGAGAGAGAACCCAAATAAACAGAATCAGAAATGACAGATGAGATATCACAACTGATACCTCAGAAATACAAAAGATTGTAAGAAATTACTACAAACTATATGACAAAAAATATGACAACCTGCATGAAATGGACACTATTTCTGAAAATGTATAATCTACCAAAACTGAACCCAGAAGAGGCAAAAAGCCTGAATAGGCCAATAACAACTAGTGACATTAAAGAAGTAATCCAAAATCTCCCAAAGCACAAAAGCCCTGGACCAGATGGCTACACAGGAGAATTTTACCAAACATTTCAAGAAGTACTAACTCCTATCCTCCTCAAACTATACCAAAAAATTCAGGAAGAGGGAAGACTCCCAAACTCATTCTATGAGGCCAATATTATTCTAATCCCAAAACCAGGGCAAGACACAACTAAGAAAGAAAGCTCCAGGCCAATATATCTGATGAACATAGATGCTAACATTCTCAACAAAATATTGGCCAATCGGATTCAGCAGTATATTACAAAGTTCATATAGCATGATCAAGTGGGCTTCATCCCAGGGATGCAAGGATGGTACAACATTTGTAAATCAAAAAATGTAATACACCACATCAACAAATTGAAAGATAAAAACCATATGATCATATCAGTAGATGCTGAAAAAGCATTTGATAAAGTGCAGCAACCATTTATGATAAAAACCCTCAGCAAAATGGGAATAGAGGGAGCATACCTCAACATCATAAAGGCCATCTATGAGAAACCTGAAGCCAACATCATATTCAATGGGCAAAAACTAAAAGCTTTCCCCCTAAGATCAGGAATGAGACAAGGCTGTCCACTTTCTCCATTTCCATTCAACATTGTCTTGGAAGTTCTAGCTATAGCCATCAGAGAAGAAAAAGGAATCAAAGGTATCCAAATTGGAAAGGAGGAAGTCAAACTGTCATTATTTGCAGATGATATGATAGTGTATATACAAAACCCGATGGGCTCCACCAAAAATTTACTCAACCTAATAAGCAAATTTAGCAAAATAGCTGGGTATAAAGTCAATATCCAGAAATCAAAAGCATTTTTGTATACCAATAATGAAACAACAGAAAAAGAACTGAAAAACACATCCCATTTACCATAGCAACAAGAAAAATAAAGTATCTAGGAATCAACTTAACTAAGGAGGTCAAAACCTGTACTCAGAAAACTACAGAACAATGAAGAAAGAAATCAAGGAAGACACAAATAAATGGAAGCATATACCGTGTTCATGGATGGGAAGAATTAACATCATTAAAATGTCCATACTACCCAAAGCAATCTACATATTCAATGCAATCCCAATTAAGTACCAATGACAGACTTCACAGAAATAGAAAAAATACTTCAAAAATTTATATGGAGCCAAAAAATCCCACGAATAGGCACCACAATCTTGAGAAAGAAGAACAAGGTAGGAGGAATCACAATACCGGACTTCAAACAATACTACAAGGCTACTGCCATCAAAACAGTCTAGTACTGGCATAACAATAGACATATAGATCAATGGAACAGAATAGAGAGCCCAGAAATTAAACCAGGACTCTATGGTCAACTGATATTTGACAAAGGGGAAAGGAACATCAAATGGAGTGAAAACAGTCTCCTCAACAAATGGTGTTGGGAGAACTGGACAGCAACATGCAAAAAGATATAACTAGACCACCAACTTACACCATACACCAAAATAAACTCAAGATGGATAAAGGATTTAAACATCAGCAGTGCCATCATAAAGGTCCTGGAGAAAAATATAGGCAGTAAACTTTTGGATATCCTACGCAAAAATATGTTTACTGATACTTCACCAAGGGCAAAGGAAATCAAAGAACAAATCAACAAATGGCACTATATCAAACTGAAAAGTTTCTGTTCAGCTAAAGAAAATATCAGCAAAATGCAAAGGGAACCAACTGTATGGGAAAACATAATTGCCAATGATACCTCAGACAAGGGTCTGATCTCCAAAATATATAAAGTACTAACGCGACTCAACACCAGGGAGACAGACAGCCCAATTGAAAAATGGGCAAAGGAACTGAACAGACAACTCACTGAGGAAGATATACAAAGGGCCCAGAGGTATATGAAAGAATGCTCAACATCACTAGTCATCAGAGAGATGCAAATTAAAACTACATTAAGATACCACCTCACACCTGTCAGAATGGCAATCATCAGCAAATCACCAAACAACAAGTGTTGGCGAGGATGCGGGGTAAAGGGAACCCTCATGCACTGTTGGTGGGAATGTAGGCTGGTGCAGCCACTGTGGAAAACAGTATGGGGTTTCCTTAAAAAACTAAAAATGGAACTGCCTTTTGATCCAGCCATTCCACTACTTGGACTATACCCAAAGAATCCTGAAACACCAATTCATAAGAACCTATGTACACCTATGTTCATAGTGGCACTGTTTACAATAGCCAAGTGCTGGAAACAGCCTAAGTGCCCATCAGTGGATGATTGGATCAAAAAAATTTGGTACATTTACACAATGGAATTCTATATAGCAGAAAGAAAGAAGGAACTTGTACCCTTTGCAACAACATGGATGGAACTGGAGAGTATTATGCTTAGTGAAATAAGCCTGTCAGTGAAGGACAAATATCATATTATCTCACCCATTATGGGACATTAATGAGCAAAACTAACAACAAGCAAAACAGAACCAAGTATATGAATACAAGGAATAGGCCTTCAGTGGTCAGGGGGTAAGGGGTTGGGGGGAGGGTGGAGTGGGGAGACAGAAGCAAGAAAGGGGAGCAGCTTAGACAAGAACCTAGTATAAAGGAACCATGGACATGGACAACAGGTGGGATTGACTTTGGGGGGAATGGGTGGGTGGGGAGGGGGACAGAGGGGAGCAAAATGGTAATGAATGTAATACAACAATAAAATAAAAAAAAAAAAAAGATAAAGGATAATGTTATATTTTGATCTCTTTGATTTGTATCTTAATCCATGCATACAGGTAAGATTGAAATATACATACAAATGTATGTATATGATTAACTGAGGCAGGGAACCAAGGCTGTCACTTATTGGGCTTGTTTAAGGATGCACAAGACCAAAGAAGAGATTTCCCTCATGATATTCAGTCCAGTAAAGTAATAAAGGGAAGCCTACATCCAGGGTTTGGGAGTTACGGAGCTATACCAAAGGAAGCTGCTGAAAACTTCACCCCTTTAAGTTTCCCAGTGAGAAAATCTAAGCAAAATATTTAAGTTCCAAGTACATTCATAGTTCCATTTTCACATCCACTTAGGTTTTAAATCTGTAAAAAGGATTAAGCAGGAGTTGGATCATAAAAACATTATGAAGAAAGCAAAAGCACAGTGTAGGCAGTTACATCATATATTACATGAGATGATGATAAGCTACCTTTTCCTACCTCCCTCATCATCATACCTTTAGCATTGGCTGCTAGGCTGAAATATTTAATATGGTTATTTGCTAGATAGCACAGTACAGAATGAGAAGTCAGAATGCTAAAGAAAATCAAGGAGTGAGAAAGCAAGCAGGGTGTTTTCTTAATGATGTTCAGTGAATCTAGCAAAGCCCATTTTGATGACCACATTGTCACAGACCATAGCAGCAGTTCTACTGGTCTTTATAGTTTTAGGGTACTTTTTTATATGTCACTCTCTTTCTCTTTCTTTCTCTCTATTCTTTCTTTAAAAACAAAAACAAAAAAACAAAAACTAATGATTGGTCATGCCTGTGGTTTATTAAGGTAAAACCCTTAGCCACAGTTGGGAGTGGCATATCAGAACCTGAGGACTTAAAACCCCACCTTCCTTCCATTTCGGTGTTATTTTCTGTAATCCATACATTCATACAGCTGGCAACTTGACATAGGGGTATTTTTCCCAGTAAAAACCCTGCTCAGAGTCAACAATTCCCTTTTTGGTCATCCAGAGAAGGATAATTAGTTTCCTTACTCCCCTAACATGCACAATGAGAAAACCCAATCTCACTTTATTCCTATCCTCAAGTAAACTTAAGGTAACTGAAAGATATGCTCAACATTAATAACACCCATAAAAGAAAAAATTCATTTTCATACTTGAGTGTCACCCAGTTGACGCTTGTCTCTAATTCTTTATACAGGGTCTAGAGGGTGAAACTGACAACATGCCAACAGTGAATAATAATAATCAGAGCCTCCTGGTTCCTTCTTGCCCCACCATCAAAAACTACCTGACTCACAAAAACTGTTCCAAAAAATAAACAAGCTAAAGAAGCTGGATTAACACCAACAATTAAAGTGGGATAAGACTGAACTCTTAACTCTCATGACTTTTTGAAGTTGCAATCAAGAGTGAGTGTGGAATACACAAACATACACATACACTGTGAGCCAGTATATTATATTTAATCATTAAATCCAATCAAGACTACTTTTAAGTTACCATAGCTCTAAGGAGTTTAGAAGACTTGATGAGCTAAAGTCTTTCATATAATCCTGTCTGAAACATTTTAGTTGTTCCTTTCACTTATATGAGTCAAACTAAACAGCCCTTCCCCCACTCATATTTCAGAAGTGTCATGTAGTATGAAAAATTCCTTGAGAAAGCTGCATCCTCTATTAGCGATCAAAAATATTATACTGAGAACCCTCAGCTTTTGTGTAGTTCACTTCCACGGGAGAATCAGGATTCTTTTAGGTCTCCCCATTTATTTCTTTGGTTTATCCAACTATTGACAATCTTCTATCTCTATCATTACTTCATGGTCAGCTGAAAAAGTAATTGTTTATCTGCAGAAATCTTTTGACTAACCCCATACAGACTGTGTTTTCTCCTTAGGTAATTGGTTCTGCAAAGATGCACTTGCCGCTCTAATATGAACTGTAGGCTAAAGCCTGTGATTCACAATTGAGTATGACACTTCCTACAGCCTCTCACCGACATACAATCACTTTAAACCCAGAGTATCAGAAAGAAAGATTGCATAGTTAGTTTAGCTGCACCTTACATGCCTGAATATATTTATAACCTTGAATCAGTGAAATATTATTTTTCAGTGTGCAAAAACAATACAAGAATATTATCATTTTCACCGATCCTTATAATAAAAACTACCAAAAACAAGAAAATCACTATACCAAACTTAAAGCAACAGATATCAAGTCAAAACAAAACACTAACACTAAATCCAGCTTCTCTCATAAGAAAAGTCATATAGCCTTACAATTTGTTTGGTAAGAAATATTCACAGATTTTTTTTCTACAACAGAATTGGTATAAATCTTAACTTACTGAAAGGATTGGGTTTTATTTGAATCAACTTTTGTGGCTTACTTAAACTATTGCTATTTACTTCCGACATAAATGATAAACGAATAAATTGTATCCGGATACTCACAGCAGAGAGCTCAGTTCTGGTCCCTAACAATCAGACGTCGCGGCTGCAGACTGACTGCTACCGTTGGGAGGTGCTTTTATTTTTTCCGGCAAAGTAGCACCCTCTAGTGGCTTTTCAAAGTTATTAAGAGATACAAGCCAAGCATGTGACATAATTTGTTTACTATCTGACTACGCAATGTCACAACACTTAGGTAAGAACAAAAGCTTGCTCTGGGCACTACAGGAAGCACACCGCAACCTCACTCTATGTTCTTTCTAGGGACAATGACTCCTAAAAGGAAAAATGTTGAAACAGCATCTCCATTTCACATCTACAATGTGCCTGAGAAAATATACTCTTCCCTGGTAATAGTTTATTATTCTGTTATTATCTCTCCTGTTGTAACTAGTATCATCATTGCTATTAATATTAACAGAAAAAAATGCCTCTTCTTAGTATTTACTATATACTAGAAAATGTATTCATTGTTTAATACATTGTGCCTCACTTAAAACTCACTACAAACAAACAACCTAGAAATATCCTCTTCTTGTATGATGCATGAAATAATTGAGGTCAGATATGTAAGTTGCACAACACAGCTACCTAAGAAAAGGTAAGGGAACACGGAGATTCAAACCCATCTTTATATGTTTACAAAGACTCTTACAATCCTAATTTAGATAAGCAGAAATTATCAGTAGTTTTCACTTGCATCCAGTCTCACAAAGTGTAAATCCAAAGAAATTATCCACCAACAATGAAAACAAAATTAAATTTTATACAAATTCTTCTAAGTTCATGTTAGGAATTTTTCATAATAAATAAAAGTCAAACACCAATTCTTGGATGGCAAAGCAATAGTCACTAGAAAGCCAATTTAGTTCTTCATATTTTGCCATATGCCATACATGGCTGTCTCAGTCACAACATTTTATAGCATTGAGAGATAAATATTTACTCAGGTATTCAAAACACACATTTAGTGTATGCTTCTAGTTCTGATGGTCAATGAACTGAGAGTTTTGCACTAAGCAAGTTGCTGTGTGAATACCAGGAATTATCAGGCAAAAAAAGACACCTAAACTAAGAATATTTTCACTGTTGTAGGATTAATATATTCCACCTTAAATGTTGAGTGTCTGATCTCCGGTGCGTAAAACTCTGTTTGACATTTACATAAGGCTTGAAAGAACCTAGGGAAACAAATAGGAAGGGATGTTTACTAAGCATCTACTAGGTTCTTGTTAGTAGTTATGACCTTCACATATAATCCACCACATCAATCTTTAAAACCTATTTCCTTTTCTTCTTAAGCAGAATTGCTTCATTTCCATTTCCAACCTACTCTTTACTTGGACATGACCCATGCACTGGATTCCAAACTCTGGAATGTGCACAAATGCAGTATGTACCACTCCATGCCTAGCCAATGAAACCTTTCTCCTGAGGCCCTCCATATTCCTCTTCCCTTCTGGAGGACTGGAATGGAAGTAGTTCCCAGGTAACTTTGGACACCATGTATTGCAGATAGCAGAGCTGCAAGTTTTAAGGAAGGAGACTAGACCCCTGAACCCTCCTAGAGAAAAAACATCTGATAATCAGGGTCATTCATTTTGGGTGTATGGGACTAAAAGATCAAGTCATATAAGTTTTGAGTTATTATGAAGTTTTACATTTGATTGTTGATTACAGCAGTAAGCATTACATTAATGCAGTTATTTAATCTTCACAGAAAATTTAGTTTTGTGGGTTTATTCCCATTTCACATATGAAAGGCTGAAGGTTCAGATAGTTTAATAACTAGTCCAAGTATTTACAATTAATAAAATCGAAACTAGGTCAAGTTCATATATCTTTATCTTCAAAACTATGCTCTTCCCTCCATGTTATACTAACAGTTCATCTGCTGCCTCTTAACAGTATGAAACTACCATGCTCCAAGTATTAGTTATATGCTACAGTAACAAATAATGAGGAAAATCTGAGCTTTTTACAATAATAACATCATCTGTTCTTGCTGCATTTCTTCTCCCTGGGACTCAGGCTGAAAGAACAGCTTATTTTGATCTCAAGTAACAACAGCAATGAAAAGCATAATGATAAAAGTACATGATGGCTCTTAAAAGTTACTTCCACTCACATGCCTCTGACTTAGCAAGTCAGCTGACTAAATCTGATATCAATGGGATCAGAAAGCCTAACCCTCCAACAGAAAAAGGAAACAGACAATTGAGAAAGACAATGTGTTTGACCACATCATCACTCTTGGAAACTAAAAGTTAAGATAGTGTTACAAGAAAGTTATAACAAACTTAAGGGAAAATAAACTATAATTAAATTATGAAAAAGATAAAAAGAAAATATCAATGAGATGATAATACTAACCTTGACTACCACTCCCCAAAGTGTAATAAAGATAAGAATGAAAAGATATGGTCTGAATCCTACTTGCCTATGTCAACAAAAATTAGATTTCTGAATCATCTCAATAGGTATCTTAAACACATATATACACACATAGCTATTTTAAACTATATTGTAGAATAACTCATGTTAACACAGATAACATATTATAGAGCACACAGAGCAAAGAAGCCAAAGATGTCTTTGCCAATTAATAGAAATACGGAAAAAGAGAGAGGGGTGAGGATAGGGACAATGGTGTGGGGACTGACTATGGGAGTGGGAGGTGGGCTGGGTGGAGGAGGTAAGGGGGAAAATTTGGGGCAACTGTAACAGCATAAACAATAAAATATCTTTTAAAAAATGCTTTCTTTTTATGGCTGAATAGTATCCATTTATGTAACTGTACTATAACTGTCCACTCATCTACTGATGGACACTTGGGTTACTTCCAAATGTTGCCTATTATAAATAGCACTGCAATGAACATGGGGGTGCATATATTCTTTCTAATTAGTGTTTCAGGTTTCTTCAGATAAATTCACAGAAGTGACACATCTCCAAAAAGAATGTACAGATGACCAATAAACATATGAAAAGATGCTCAACATCACTAATCATCAGATAAATGCAAATTAAAGCCACAATGAGATTCCACCTCACACCTGTCAGAATGGCCATCATCATAAATCAATACACAAAAAGTGCAGGTGAAGATGTAAAGAAAAAGGAACCCTTTTACACCACTGATGGGAATGCAGACTGGTGCAGCCACTTTGGAAAGCAGTATGGAGATACCTCAAAAATTAAAATTTAAACTGCCTTAATCTTACCTGTTTTTTAAAGGAAGTCACTATTTAAAATATTATCAACCTGTCTCATTATTAGTGTCTTATTAATGTATTTAATCAGATACATTAATCTAAATCTTTCATCTCAAATATTTGATCCAACTTACAGTTAATAATGGCCAATCAAACATAGAAGAGGCATCACTAATTCTGAGTTACTTTGTTCTGTTGTCTTATAAAAGAAATTAGTCTGAGCATCCCTATCTTTTCTGAAATCTTCTTATATATTCTAATCCACTGAATATTTGTTAAATGGATGATTGAAAGAATAAAATAAAAAGTCTGCACTTTCCAGCATGATTTTATGATACTTAACACTTACAAAGTTCTACAGTAAGATTCAGTATTATATCATTCTCTGGAACCTAGTAAAGAAAACCAAGATGACACATAAAAGGTCTGTCCAGAAGGTATCATGCCATGTAATATGAAAAATAGAGGCATTTGTTGAAGAGCATACAAGAAACATTGTACATAGGACAATGATACCTCAGTTCCCTTCAAAGTAGAAACCTTGGGACCTCACACAGTTCTCCCATTTACCACCAGCTGCCCCATCATATTTTCCTGAATTTCATCAATTGCCTGAAATCTCTTCCTTTTCAAAGGTGATTTCAATTTTGAGAAAAGCCAGAAATCACAGATTTGGAGTGCCAAATCTGGGCTGTAGGAGGGCTGAGTAACCTGGATGATTTGATGTTTTGCCAAGAAAAACCTCTGCACAAGATGTGATGCATGAGCAGATGCATTACTATGATGAAGCTGCCAATCACCTGTTGTCCATAAGTGTGTGTGGCCTTCTGAATCATCTGAATAGTTTTCACAGAGAAATATTCAAGCTTAATAAAAAATTTGATGCAGATCCATTGCTCTGCTCACTCAGTCATTTTAAATGTGACAGCCACACAGTACACATACTCAAATATATCTACTGCCCCAACTAATTAGTACAATTAAGTCATCATTGTTCACCCATTCACATTCCAGTCCATTCTCCTTGGCTATTGGGTTACAATGATGTTGCACAAACCATTCTCATTATATTAACAATGGTTGGACTTTTTATGGACAGACCTTGTATACAGCTCTGCAGCAGTGCTCCAGAGCTAAACATCAGCTTCTAATAAGTGGAAAGAATAAAAAATAAATCAACAATAGAACAGACAAAATAGCCAGCTTTAGCAATCATGTGCAGAACACCTATGAATTGAGTGCAATTATATGTTTAATGTTGGCATTGACCATTAGAATGAAGCTCTATGAGATCAAGTCCCAAATTTATTTTAGCTGCCATGTCCTTAAAACTTAGCACAGCAACTACCACAAAAAGTGCTAAGTATTCATCAGGATCAATGAAGGTAAGAATGGTTTTATAATTAATGGTTTTTCTTAAAGTATATTTTTAATATTCAGAGCCTGGGGTTAAGCTTATTGATCTTATTTTTATTAACAAGGAACTGATGCTAAAGAGGTAAGATGAGTTGCCCAAGTTCTCATGACTATTAAGAAGCAGAATCATAGCCCTGGCTGGTGGCACAGTGGATAAGGTGCCAGCCTGCGAACCCAAAGGTTGCTGGTTCCATTCCCCAGCCAGGGCAAATAACCAGGTCTCCAGCCAGTCCATAGCTGGAGGCAGGTGAAAGGCAACCATACATTGATATTTTTCTCCCTTTCTTCCTCCCTCCCTGTCCTTCCCTCTGAAAATAATGAATAATATCATTAAGAAAAAAGTTTTTTTAAGAAAAAGAGCTATTGTTGCTCTGGAACATCCAGAGAATTGGCTTTAACAGAGTTTTTACAAGATTAAGCAGAAATAAGATATATATATATATATATATTAGCTGCTTTTATCATCAGTTTAGTAAAGGTGAAATCCTATGGTTCAAAGTTAAAATTTAGAGTTGGGGTGGGGAGGTTGTCTTATCTTTAAAGCCAAAACAAGATAGACAAAGTATGAAAGAACCAACCTGGTAGCATATTGCAAAGTTACAGAGCTCTGCCATGGGTAGAAAATGTCAAGATTCTGACTGTTGTTTCTCATAAGGACTAAACAAAATGAGTCTTTAGTGACTTGAACTGCAGGATAAGGAGCCAAAATAGTGCAGTCAACTTAGTAAAGTACTATCCTGAACAAATTGCACTTTATTATGAAAACAAAAGAAGATATATTAAGGACTACATACATACATTTCATTTACAGTTCAAGCTCTGGAAGAACCTGTACAATGGAGGCAGAATTCAAATAAGGAATTGTGTCAATCCAATGTCAAATTTCCACTATCATTTTCCTAAAAATGTGTTTTCTCTCAATATCTATGAATCACAAAGAAACATAAACTGTGAATGTACAATTCAGAAAATAAAAACATATAAACTAATGACATTATTATGACGCTGATGTTTGGTAAACATTGAATGATGAGTTTTGGATCATCAGGGAAAGGTTTTTTAGACAATCCTCCAGACTTCAAAAATCTTTGGGTAGACCTGTTCCAGTGTCATAGCAACTAGAACAAGAGCCTCACAGAAAGCCCAAAGGACCTCTCTGCTGTTAGTGTTGTCACTGATGGCTTTGTGTATTCTTTCCTAAATGTTCATGTTTCCCTGTTTATCCTTTACAGCTGTCATCACCACTGCTAGCTCATTAATCATTTCTTCTAGCTTGTTCTGTTTCTATGTCTTGTCCTTTTGAGGCCTCCTCAATATCAGTGATGAACATCACAATTTTTGCAGATATAGTGGACATCTTATTGCTAAAACAATAACGTGCTCGCATGTTCCATCCATACGAGCAGCTAATGTATATTTCCACCTACTCACAGTCTCCTTTATTAAGTCCTTTATTATCAGACCCTGTAATTTCCACATCCAAGTCAGGAAGTTACCCTCAGCAACCTTGAAGATAAGGACCATCTTCGTGCTTGAGGTGACCGCTGGAAGAGGCATTCATCAGATGCTGACAAAGTAGCCTAGGCCAAGGTCATGGCTAGGAGGATGGCCAAGAACACTAGCAGCTCATCAAAGTCACCATGATGGGGCTGAGGCAGAAGCTATTCTGCCTCCTCAACCACCATTGCCTCAGCAAAAGATTGTTCTTTATGAATGAATTCTGGCTACTACCTACAGATGGGATGATAGGATTGGAGAGCAACCTCTTTGCAACCCTAACAAAATAATTAATTTAGGCGGTAATCATCAATGGCCACTAAAACCATTAGATTAAGGGTAGTTGGGTAAGTTTTAATGAATGGATCAGCTGACAATATCTGGACTCACTGATCAGTTATCACAGAAAGAGATAATTAAACATCATGAGACTTCTGTGGTGATTCAGTGAGAAATACATAGTACCAAGAATGATGTGTTCTTGCCACAAAAGCAAATGTGGATATGATCAAGCCTCTAGACCTAATTGCTTTTTCATTGAAAATCCAAGACTTTGAGAAACATAGTAAGTGGCACCTTCTAGAATGTAGTCAGCTACTACCAGGACATAGGAAATTTGAAAAACACAACAAGTAAATGGCAAAAGGGAAAATAAACAGGAAGAAAGGACTGTTATTAAAAAGTCAGATTGTGCTTTGTAAGCATATAAAGGAATATATCAAGCAATGTGGACTTGTTTGGAACTTGATTCAAATAATACCAAGTGTAAAAGATATGACACAATCAGGTAAATTTGGATACTGGTGGATATTTAATGATATTAAGAAATGTTTATTTGGGGAGGTGCAATTATGTTAAAATAGTCTTTTTTTCCAAAGCACATTAAGTTTTGACAGATAAAGGAGTAAGATATCTGAGGTTCACTTCAACCTAGTCCATTGATGGGAGAAAGGGGGAAGATAAAGATTATAGCTGGAAAAAAATTGGCCATATATTGGTTACTGTTAAAACTGGATGATCAGTTTTGTATATTATTCTTTTTTATATGGTTTAATTTTTTAATTTCCATATTGAATGATAGATCATGTAATATAGTTTATAGAGAACCTATCTCCATATCATAAAATGAGCTTCCAAAGTGTCACGAGGAGCCAGGTACAGTACTACAGTAACTGGTTGAGCTCCAATCCCTAGAAGTGTAGATTTAGGCTCATATGTGATATGGCTGAAAGACCAAAAGAGATTTTTATGGGGATAATGCCTCACAACCTCATTAAAGTTCCTCTTGTATCCAATATTTTGGCTGATTCTGGCTTCCTGAGACCTTCTTGGTTTTCATTCTTAATTCTCACTTAGATCTCTACCTTTCATATACCTCTTATCCCCTGGCTATCATACTGGTTTCCCTTTTGGCAAGAATAATTGGAATATTTATGTCAGATAACCTGTGCCTTAAGATGAGGGTCACACTGCCATATTTGGAGAATTGTTGCCTGGACCTATCTAACCTGCCTGAGTGTTGCTCACCTCTGAGACTCTCTTATTCCTGTTATTTGCCTAATTCTGCAGTCTTGCACGCTAACCTTTATACTAATAATTTTTAGTGGTCAACTTTTTCTCAGATCTATTAACATCCTCTTACTTAAATGACCTAAATTTTGAAATAGTGAGCAGAAGCACAAACAGCTTCTGCCTTTCAGAACAGCAAATAAATGAAAAAGCAAGATTTTATGAGCACCTTTCTTATTTGTCTCCCAGCTTAAAAGCTGCCACCTGCTCTGGGGTTGGGAGTGGGGAGTCAGCTGCTCCCCACCACAAACCTGTGACCTGCTGTAACCCCTGATCCTGCACAACAGCATGAAACTAAACACCACAAATCCATAGCAACCACCTTGGTGCCATCCAGAATGTGGAAAGCTCTAGGAAACATTTGTTTGTGATGGTTATGACAATTCACTGAAAACCTGACAGTGTTTCACCGCTGCCCACCCTTAGCCAATTCTTCTGTACTTAATTCCCAATCACTTCAAGGGCATCAATATGAAGGAAAAAATACTCCCAATAACCTGGCCGCTATTTTTCCAAGAATGTTTATTTTAGAATTACTGGCAATAGACTTCATTTACAGTCTTATTTTGTTTCTTTAGGGAAAGGCAACTGTGCCACACTGTTAGTTTGCAATAGAGATTATTACTAGGGAAAATGGTCAGCCAGTTCAGCAGCTAAGGATAAGCAGGGTATCCTTTTATGTAGCCCTCAGAATGGAAACACTTTTTTATTTGGCAAATACATAGTTGCCATATATACTGCAAGCAGCCTTTGGGAGACTGGTAGCCCAGATATCAGGAGATAGATAATAGGGTATGCCATACCATTAAAAAGAAAATCATAGGAACTTGTTTTTTTGAGTCAAGTATGAATATCTGGAGAACACCTGCCGGATTCAAAATCTTAGGCTGGTAGTCAAACAGGAGATAAAATTGAAGAGATAACAAAGAAAACAGCTGACATTTATTCTTCTGGTTATATATTAAGTGAAGTTTTAGCTGAGTATAAGCATTTACAAAATTGTGTTGATGAGTTATTTTAGGAGAAATATTGTGTGACATATTCTACATATTTTAATTTATATGCATATATTACACTTGGCTTTTTCAAAGTCAGAGTCACATTGGTATGGAGCCAGACCATTACTATACAGTAAAGCTATAATTAGAAACCTAAATATATGAGGTCTGTTCAGAAGTTATCCAGCCATGTAATATTTAAAATAGAGACATTTATTGAAGAAGATACAAGATACAGGAAACATATACATAAGATAATGATGCCTCGGTCCCCTTCAAAATAGGTACCTTGGGACCTCACACAGTTCTTCCGATCACCATCAACTAGCTTCCCTGTCATATTTTCTTGAATCTCATCAATGGTCTGAAATTTCTTCCCTCTCAAGGGGTTTTAGCTTCGGGAAAAGCCAGAAGTCACAGGGTGACAAATCTGGGTTGTAGTGGGGCTAAGTAACCTGGATAACTTGATGTTTCGCCAAAATTCCCTGCCCAGCATGATGCATGAGTGGGCATGTTATAATGATAAAGGTGCCAGTCAACAGTTCCCCATTGCTTCAGCCTTCTGAATCATCCAAATAGTCTCAGCACAGGATGTTCAAGCTTAACACAGAATTTGATGCAAATTTGTTGCTCTACTAACTCAGTCATTTTGAATGTGATGGCCACACAGTATACATGCTCACTCAACAGTGGCTACTGCCCCCACATGATTAATAGAGTGAACTTGTCATTATTCGTGCATGCACATTCCACTCCATTTTTTTAATATATTTTGCTATTACATTTGTCCCAATCCCCCCCCATTGCTCCCCTCCACCAAGTACCCCATCTCCTCTAGCAATGCCCCCCTTAGTTCCTGTCCATGTGTCATGCATATAAGTTCTTAGGCTTCTCCATTTCCTTTATTCCCACTTCATTCTTTTACATCAATGTTGCACAAACCAGCTCTCATTATATTAATAATGGCTGGACATTTCCTGACAGACCTCCTATTTCTAGTTGTTCTTAATCTATACCTTTCAAAAAGCATTAAACCACTATTTAAAAACTGCTTTTAGAAATTAACTCCAAAGATCCACTTGGAAATTGAGATTAGCTATCAAATCTTAGAAACTACAATATGTCTGACTCTGAAAGAGTAATATCTCATGAAAACAGGGCCAGAAAATTAGAAAGTAACGTGGGATGAGTACTACCTACACTGGCAGTGAAGGGCTATTCTCTGACCAGGTTCAACTGTAAATTAGCATGAAATTAGAACTGCCAACTAGCTTTTCTGTGGCTCAGTTTCACAATAAGATAAGAGGTTTGTACTGTGCTTACAAAATGACTTGTTTGACTTAATTAATTTAAAATATTGTAAAACTTGAGAATTCTCATTTTTAAAAACATGGCAGAATGATGACCATCTACAAAAATGAATGGCGTTAACTCTTACAAGATTTCTGAAAGAAACTAATTGCTAGATTAAAGCATTCTACTTGATTTTTAA
Organism: Noctilio leporinus; assembly: GCA_004026585.1. Lineage (NCBI taxonomy): Eukaryota > Metazoa > Chordata > Mammalia > Chiroptera > Noctilionidae > Noctilio > Noctilio leporinus. Next base: position 545 of record PVIW01016400.1, on the reverse strand, counting down.
GTTTTCTGGGAAGAGTAATGTTTTTTAAGGAAAACAAATTTATTAGCAAAAACACCTTATTCCTGGAAATAAATTAAATAGGAATTAATTCATCTCCTGACTATATGGTAGTAGAGAATCTGTCTAACGTAGTAAAAATTGTCATTTAATCAATGATGGCTTTATAAATGGTAAGAAAATGTGATTCACATGCAGGTTTCTATTATAAATCCTTTCAATAAAAACAGAAAAACAAAGATTCTAGGATAAGATTCTTTGGCCTAAAACAGCTGTTCCCTGATCACTTCACCAAAAAATGGAAGAAACTCTGTCTCATATATCAAATGTCTTTTTTTTTTTTTTGGAATTTTTTTTTTTTAATTTTATTGTTGTTGTATTACATCCATCCCCTTTTTGCTCCCCTCTGTCCCCCCACCCACCCACCCATTCCCCCCAAAGTCAATACCACCTGTTGTCCATGTCCATGGTTCCTTTATACTAGGTTCTTGTCTAAGCTGCTCCCCATCTTTGCCTCTACCTATCCCTCCCCCCTACCCCGTTCCCCT
>PVIW01016399.1:0-16785 GCA_004026585.1 Noctilio leporinus | reverse complement strand
TGAGTTATTTAGTTCTGCTCTGATCTTGATGATTTCCTTCCTTCTACTTGCTCTGGGCTTTGTTTGTTGTTGCTCCTCTAGTTCTTGCAGCTTTGTGGTTAGGTCATTTTTATCAACTTCTTGTAACCTTTTTTGGAAGGCCTGTATTGCTATAAATTTCCCCCTGAGAACTGCCTTTGCTGTATCCCATAGGTTTTGGACTGCTGTGTGTTCATTGTCATTTGTTTCCAGGAACTTTTTGATTTCATCTTTGATCTCATTGTTGACCCCTTCATTGCTTAAAAGCATGTTATTCAGTCTCCATGAGTTAGAGAATTTTTGGGTTTTCCCTTTGAATTTGGTTTCTAGTTTCAAGCCATTGTGATCTGAGAAGATACTTTGTATGATTTCACTTTTCCTGTATTTGTGGAGGCTTGTCTTGTGACATACCATGTGATCTGTCTTGGAGAATGATCCATGTGCATTTGAAGAGAATGTGTATTTTGCTTCTTTGGGGTAAAAGACTCTGTATACATCAGTTAGGTCCATTTCCTCTAGAGTGTTGTTGAATGCCACAACATCTCTGGGGATTTTTTGTTTGGAAGATCTATCCATTATTGATAGTGGGGTATTAAAATCCCCTACTATTAGTGTGTTTCTGTCTATATCTTTCTTAAAGTCTTCCAAGATTTTCCTTCTACATTTCGGAGCTCCTACGTTGGGTGCGTATATGTTTATCAGAGTTATTTAAAAATATGGAACGCTTCACGAATTTGCGTGTCATCCTTGGGCAGGGGCCATGCTAATCTTCTCTGTATCGTTCCAATTTTAGTATATGTGCTGCTGAAGAGAGCACTCATTACACTTTTAAAGTCTCGCTTGCCACATGCAGGTTAATGGGGTAACATTGAAACATTGATAGGATCTGTGGATATTTTGGAACAGAAGACATTATTGTCATTCATTCTCCTTCTGTCTTTCACCTTTCTGAGATGAGTACCTGGTTTATTTCTGATGCAGGTGAATCTCAAGATAGTGGCAGATTCCAGGTTGAAGAATAGGTGTGAGGGCTAGAACTCTACCTTTCAGGTGGGAAAGGTCTTACCTTATATGTTTCCACTGCTGTCTTTGCCTCACACTTACGTGAAGCCCTGTGCTTGGGGAGCGTGTGTCTCCTTCCTCCTACTTGGGTATGGACTCTGAAGGTGGGGATGAGGGTCCCCTGGAGGTTACGGTCGGTCCCACTGCAATTTGCTCTTGCCACCATGTCTAACACGGCACAAGGGCCTTGCGCTGGCCTTGCGGCCTGAAGACATAGCAGAAGGCCAGCGGGAACGGGGGCCTAGTCCTCCACCTGCAGCCGCTCCGCCTGCGCAGGTAGGCCACTGGAGGAGGGACCTGCAGGTCCACACGGTCGGCTGCCCAGGGACCTCAAAAGAACTGAGGACTTTTTCACCAGACAACTGACCACAGTTTCCCTGGGCTGACTCCCGGAGCTGAGTGACCGACTGACAGGGGCCCTATCAGCAGCCCCTTACTTTTGGCAGCTGTCACTGAAGTGGCTTTGAGAATGTCAGTTCCGGAGTTGGGGGGCAGGACGGGGGCACTTCTGGGTCCAGCCTAGAAACCCTGTCAGCCTGCCGTGGGGGAAGCACCTTGGGGCCCACCGTGCCTGTGCCGAGTGGGTGTGCCGGCGGGAGGAAGCTGTAGGTAGGGGTCAGGCAGCATGTGGCGCTGAGGAGACTGAAGCACCTGGTGTTCTTGTCCGAGTCCGTGGCGCTGGGGCAGCAAGCAGGGAGAGGGGGTCAGCCATGGTAGGCAGGGTCTTGCGGCTTCCCCGCAGGTTCCCTCGCACCCGCTGTTTTCTGGGACCCGGCGCTGCTGTCTTTGGAGTGGCAGCGGGAAGTGGGTGCGGGTGCCATGGTCTGGCGAGCTCACCTCTCAGGGCGACACCCGGCACTGGCCCACGTTATGCGGGGAGGCTCAGCCAGGCTTCGCTTGTGGTGGCAGGTGGCAGTGGACACAGTGGCAGCTACTCCACGGACGGAAACTTGTCTAGCTCAGAAGAGTGCAGGGAGCCCACCTCGGCTGGCAGTGAGTGTGGTCATTGTGGGGTAGTGGCCTCCGCACCCCGCAGTGGACCAGTGTCAGCTGTCCGCAGCCCTTGAGGGCCCATGAGCTCCAGGCCGCCAGGCACTGCAGGTGGCCCAAAGTACCTGAAGGGGACACAATACGGAAGACTTGGTCTAAGTATTTGTCTTTTTTAAAAGTATTTTAGCTTCCATAATATGTATAGAATATATATTGTATTTTAGTTTTGCCACCTGGTAAATGCTTGGTAAAGATCATATTCTTTACTTTTTCCAAAAATAAATTTCTGAATTTAAATGTCTCATGGAAGCTCCACATTGTGAATGCTCTATTTCTTTCTCTTCTGCTATTTGTAGCAATGATAGAATTGCACATTTTAATTTATGTATACCAGGCATCATTATGGCAGTAAAGGGTATGACAGAAAGGGAAATGGGAAATATTTATCGATTGTAAGGAATCAGTATGTTTTTAAGTAGAAACTGTATAAAATGCTATAGATATTCTTTTTTTTTTAAATTTTATTGTTGTTGTATTACATCCATCCCCTTTTTGCTGTCCCCCCACCCACCCACCCATTCCCCCCAAAGTCAATCCCACCTGTTGTCCATGTCCATGGTTCCTTTATACTAGGTTCTTGTTTAAGCTGCTCCCCTTCTTTGCCTCTACCCCTCCCTCCCCCCTACCCCGTTCCCCTGACCACTGAAGACCTATTCCTTGTATTCATATACTTGGTTCTGTTTTGCTTGTTGTTAGTTTTGTTCATTATTGTCCCATAATGGGTGAAATCATATGATATTTGAGATATTCTTTTTTTGTAACAACTCATGCCACTAAAATGGGGAGACCCCAAGATATTATTAAATTGTGAAAATTTTGTAACATAAATAAAAAATTGTCCCATATTTTATTTTCGTTTTTGTAAAGATTTTATTTATTATTTTTAGAGAGAATGTCAGGGAGGAAGGAAGAAAGGGAGAGAAATATCAATGTATGGTTGCCTTTCACCTGCCTCCAGCCATTGACTTGGCTGGAGACCTGGCTTGCAACCTGATTATGTGCCCTGGCTGGGAATTGAACCAGTGACCCTTGGATTTGCAGGCTGGTGCTCAATCCACTGAGCTACACCAGCCAGGTGTCCCATATTTTACATAACACACATTTAGATGACATTGTGTATAAAATTTCTCATAGAGTAGCATCATTAATAACTTTGATAGCATCAGTGTTTAAATCTGGACAATGTCATGCTACAGTAGATATTATTTTTCTCATTTTCTACAAAAATTTTCTTTCAGACTATAAATTGAAGGCATGGAATCTCTTTGTTTAATGAAGCTAATATATGCAATGTTAAGATGAGCATTTCTTGTTACAGTTGTTACATTTTTTTCTTTACTATCAACATGATAACATAAATATCTTCTGCATCGTATAATTACATTTTCAAGTGCTATGTAATTTTAACCAGTGTCATTTTGGTCATTAAAAAAAATTAATATTTAAATGAAAGTCTGACCTATTTGCAATACCATTTCATATATCAACCAGTGTCATTTTGGTCATTAAAAAAATAAAATTAATATTTAAATGAAAGTCTGGCCTATTTGCAATAGCATTTCATATATCAAGTTTATGTATTTAAAACACCACTTTCTTTTCTATATAATTTCATCTGCTCCTTCTTCCTGTTGCCTGACATATAGCTGATAACAACAATAATGTGAGACAGATGAATAATTTTACAAAAGAATTTAAAGTCAAAAATAATTATTTGAACATGAAAACTTAATCTTAAAGAATGACTTTAATCCCTCCTTTATGCATACATAGAGTTGAAATTAAAAATATACTTTCATGCATCGCAATACTGTATCATATTATTTCAAACTATTCCCTACTTAAAATAACTGATATAGTTCCTAAAAGGTATTTGATTTACTTCTCATGACATTAATTATGCTTTATAATTATAACTTATTAATGAATGATTCTAGTTAGAGAAGAAAATTTTCCTTGCTTTTTTGTTTTATTTTATTTTATTTTGGTTTTTTTTTACTGAAACTTTTCCATTACCATTTAGTCCCTTTATACTGCCTTCTACCCCCTTGCAATAATCACGCTTTTGTCTATATCCATGAGTCCTTTTTCTTTTTCTCAACACCCTCAACCACCTCTCCTTAGCTGTTATTCTGCTATCTATGAGTCAATCTCTGTTTTGCTTGTTAGTTCAGTTTGTTCATTAGATTCCACATATGAGTGAAATCATATGATATTTGTTTTCCTCTGACTGGCTTATTTCACTTAGCATAATGTTCCATCCATGCTATTGCATAGAGTAAAATTTTCTTCTTTTTTATGGCCAAGTAGTATTTCATTGTGTAAATGCTCCATAGTTGTTTTATCCACTCATCTACTGATAGACACTAAGGCTGCTTCCAAGTCTTGGCTATTGTAAATAACAATAATGCTGCAATGAACATAGTGGTGCTATGTTCTTTCAAATTAGTGTTTTGGGTTCCTTTGTATATATTCCTTGGAGTGGGATGGCTAGGTTAAAAGACAGATCCATTTTTAATTTTTTGAGGCTCCCCATACTGCTTTCCATAGTACCTGCACCAGTCTGCAAGATGGTTCTTTCTCCACATCCTTGCCAGCACTTCTTGTTTATTGATTTATTGATGATAGCCATTCTGACAAGTGGAAGATGATATCCCATTGTGATTTTAATTTGCATTTCTTTGATGATTAGTATTGTTGAGCATTTTTTCATATATCTATTGGTCATCTATAAAAATTCTTTGGAAAAGTGTCTATTCAGATCCTTTGCCCATTTTTAATTGTTTTAAATATATTATTTATTTTTAGAGACAGAGGAAGAGAGAGAGAGAGAGATGGAAAGAAACATTGATATGCAAGAAAGAAGCATCCATTGGCTGTCTCTTGCAAGGTACTCCAACTTATGGCTGGTCTGGAACCAAGGTATGTGCCCTGACCAGGAATCAAACCTGATGAGCTTTCCATCCCTGGGGCAATGCCCAAGCCACTAAACCACACCAGTCAGAGCTATTTTATTTTATTTTATTTTGTTATGATAAAGCTTTATTTATTTTTTTTGTATTTATTGGGATAACATTGGTTAAAAATATTTTATAGGTTTCAAGCATACTTTTCTATATACATGATCTGTATTGCATTATGTGCCCACCACCCAAAATCAAGTCATCTGCTGTCACCACATAGTTGATCCCCTTTACTAATCTCCATCCTCCATCCCTGTGGTAACCGTCATACTATTGTCTATGTCTATGAGTTTTTGGTTTTTGTTTGTTTGCTTTGTTTGTTCATTAGAGGCTTTCAATTTTATAACTCATATATTAAAATTATTCTTGAAATTAACTCAGCTTTACTTTCTGAGAAAATTCTGTTACCAACATAGCTATATTTTCTTCTCAAATGTACATATTTTGTAAATATTTTTTCAAAAGCCTGTAAATAGTTACAATTTTATGTAACTGTGAATTAGGTGATATGTAAATGGGAGATATGTATGAAATAATAATTTGTTACATGCTTTTCATTTGGTAGTACATTTTGATAATGTCTGAGTGTTTAATAACTTGCATCATACTGTAACAGACCAGACACTAGTTTTTAAAAATATATGCAAACCACACATGCACACACACACACACACAAACAAGTATATGGTATAAACTTAGAAAATATCAGCCCTGTTATGTCACATTTAATTTAATAATGTACAGATTTCTTCACACATGTGTTTTTTATCCCTGGGCCATGCTTCTTTTGATTATCCAGGTAACTTACTCCCTTCCCACCTTTAAATCTCCTTACACCTTAGAGTAACCATTATTTGACCACCTTGTTTAAAATTACAAAAATTCTCCCTATTACCCGTATTCTAATTAATTTTTTTCCATTGACTTTTTTTGTAAATAATATTATATTGGCATACAACTATGCCTATTTATTTAGATATTGTTTGTGGTTGCTTCCCACCTACAGTAACAGGTTTGTGTAGTTATGGAGAGACTATTTGGCTAACAAAGGCTGAAGTGTTTACTATTTGAACCTTCACAGTAAAAGATTTGCTAGTCCATAGCCTAAATAATTTACTTGTTTGTTATGTTTGTTATCTATCTGACCTCACTAAATTATCAATTCTGTAAAGTAGAGGTTTACTGTTTTTTACATGTTTATTATTTCTGTGTTTCCATTGCCTATGATAGCACCTGCCACACAAGTACACACTTAATGAACATTGATGTATAATGGGTGAATAAGCAAAAATGAATGAACTGTTGATTATTTTCTCTATATGTCTGCTGTCTTCACTAGTTACTCCTTTAATGCTTTTTAGTTTTGCATTTCATAAAAATACAGCACTTGCCCTGGCTGGTAATACAGTGGATAAGGTGCCAGCCTTTGAACCCAAAGGTCTCTCTCTGGTTTGATTCCCCAGCCAGGGCACATAACCAGGTTGCAAGCCAGGTCTCCAGCTGGGTCCTTGGCTGGAGGCAGGTGAAAGACAACCATATATTGATACTTCTCTCCCTCTCTGCCTCTCTTCCTCTCTCTCTGTGGAAATAATAAATAAAATTAAATATATATATATATATATATATATATATATATATTTCACATATACATTTAAAAGAAAGGAAATAGTATATAAAATTATTTTCAACAAATGTTAAATTTGTGGGCAAATTGACTATAATAAAATAATATATTATCAAATGATTTATGACATGGGTTTTTAATCATTGTAAATGTGTCATGTATAATATTCTCTTTTTTATCTTTAATAGGTATAATCCACTGACAGAGAGAAAAGGAGAAATAGTTTTGCTCTTTGAAAGTGGAAGTGACAATAGATATTGCCATTTTACTTTTGATATAAGCAGAATTTTTTAAAAAGTGAATGTGAAGAGGCATAAAAAGAATACTTTATTTTAATGTTCATAATAGACAAGTTAAATAATGTGAGCAGTGTAGACTTGAACAAAATATATTAGGAAAATAGATTTCAAAAAGGTCACACAAAATATAGCATACAATTCCAATAGCCTTTGGAAATGACCATAGCTTAAAATAAATGCAAAAATGTGTCAAATAAATTTTGAGATATGAAACAGTATCAGTGAGGAAGAATGAAATACATAGAAATCTGAGTAATTGTTCAAGGTACTGGTAATGCTAAAAACTTACGTACACAAACATTTTTAGTAAGGTAAATCTGAGATGAACTGAGACTTGAAAAATGACATGGCCAGAAAAATGCATTCTATCATTCCTATGAGCCAAAAAGATGAAAAAGAAAATAATTGTGCCCACTGACGAGAGAAGATAGTATAATGCTCTAGATTGAAAATGAGAAAAAGATAATTCCCCATCTTGCTGTGACAGGTTGGGTTCCCAGGTACTCAAAAAAACATATTTTTGGGGAAGTTCTCTTGGAATTCACACCATCGGAAGGGAGCAAAATAAGTAATTGGACAAAAACAGAAGATTACACGCACCCCTAACTAAAAGGGTTCCTTTAGTGTTCTCAAGAGTTATCATGGACCATTAGAATTGCTCCAAGTTGGAAAGAGGTAACTAGGCCATTTTATCCCCATGTTGATCAGTTATTGAGTGAGGCTGCTATTAGAAGTAATAGTAATATGGGATAAAACATGTTTTTTCAACCTAATAATATGCAAATAGGATTTAAAACTTAAAATGTTTTTTTGGCAGCTTCCATAATTGTGTTAGTGAGGGGGATAGTTCATGATAATATCATCTATAGTCCACTTCCTTGATTAGGTTCTGGGAGTAGTTTCTCTTTGGTTTTCCGTTTCTGAGGTGCTTGTAGTATGAAGGTTAGTATGAGCCATTGCTTCTACAGCTAACGGCAGGACCACAACAAAAGGAAGTCATCACCTTCATCCTCTGCTGCCCGTTCTTAATTCCCTTAACTTTCTGATGGCTTTGTGTCATTTCTCCTGAGGGTTCTAAAACATTGACTACAGGCTGGAGATGCTTCACTCTTCCTTCAATTCTTATTGTTCACATCTTCTATATCTTTGCTGATTTTGGTCTTGTAAATTTATCTATTGTTAAAAGTTGGATATTTAAGTCTCAAACTATTACTATTTACCCATTTCTCACTCCATTTTTTTTAGTATTTGCTTTCTGTATTTCTAAGTTTTGCTTTTATGTGCATTTTTTTTACAAACTTTGTATCTTCAAAATAATGAATACTTTTATCATTATGAATTTTTGTCTCTAGTAGCATATTTTGTTTTAAAGCCTACTTTGATGTATGCTACATCTTCTTCCATTCTATTGTCGGCCTGTTTGTTCCTTGATAGGGGTAGAATTTTGGTTTATAGCTTGACTCACCCCTCTCTCACTTATTTATTAATGTCACTTTATTATCTTCTAACTTACATAGGTTCAGACTAGAAGTCTTTTGTGTACTTAATTTTTTTCTTTATGCACAATGTCACTTTAGCTTGCTTCAATATTTTTCTTTATCATTTGCTTGTAAGATTTGAATATGATATCTCCGGCTATTTTTTTATTGGGGGGGCATTTATTCTGCTTAGTTTTCTCTGAGGTTTTTGGAATGGTAGTTTGATTTTTGTAGTTTTATTTTGGAAAATCTTCATCCATTATGTCTTGGGTTTTTTTTCTTTCTTTGGGATTGAAATACACATATTACAATACTGATGTTGATTTATAGCTTTTATTGATAGTTATACAGTTTTTTCTGTCCCAACTTTTTCCTTACTGTGATTCAGTAATAATTAATAACTTATCTTCAAGATCTTGGAGATGTTGACTCCACTGAAGTTCCTTTCAAAGACATTTTTTTCTATATGTTTACATTTTTATACAATTTTATTTATTTTAAAATTTTATCCCTTTTTTAAAATTAGCAAGATTCACATGTTAATTATAGTTATTTTAAGTTTTCTTAGTTTAATGTCACTGTCATGTCTGTGTGTGGTTCTAAGTATTGTTTTGTATCCTTTGAGTAACCATTTTTCCCTTGTCATTTATGTCTCTTGGTTGTTAAAAAACCATACATCTTGTATACAACAGTAGAGACTGAAGTAAACATTTTTATGCCTGAAAATGGACACTCCTTTGCTTTTATTGAAACTTTATGCAGTTTATATAATGTATAGAGTTGAATTTGAGTTTTTTCTCTTTTTCTTGGTTGTTATGACTACCCTCAGTGAACCATTGGTTTCAAATTTCTGTAGATAATACCTTGTGTTTAGGGAATAGATTGATTTTTCAGAGCAATCCTGTTGATGGGTGAAATTTAGGTTTTCTCTGTGTTATATCTCATGGGAAGTTGTTAGCATTTTCTTGTTCCTTTCTTGTCTTTTTTTCAGGAGTAATATGCTATTCCTTCTTATCCAAAATTTGTTAGCTTGACAGTGAGGAGGATAATTGGACAACTTAATTCTCTTTTTTATAATTAAACTTCACTCTTAGGTATGCACTATGTTCCTCAAGAATATGTCCTCATTTTTCCTCACCCTCCAATGAATGTAATTGTGGGCAGATGTGTATGCTCACCCTTCCCCTAGGAGTGGTTTTCTCTTCACCTGTCTCCTTTCCAGATATAATGAGTTTCCATGTCACCTAAGCCCTAAGGGCAGCAATGCTGTGTGTCCTTAATACACAGCTTAAAGCTTTGTTTCAGAGTGTAGATAGAGGGAGAAATAGCTAGGTGGAATTTCTCATACTTTCTGCACAGCTACTATTCTCCTACCCCAGGGTTGCATCTCAATAAAGATTTCTTAGAATGCTTTTTGATCTTGTCTGTGAATATCCAGCAGAATTTGTGGAGAAACAGCCTTCAATTTCTTGCTCAATTTCTGTAGCCCTAGGTCACAGATTTATACTGTTTGTGTATAAAAGTTTAAAGGCCCTGGCTGGTGAAGCTCGGTGGATTGGTGCCGGCCCGTGAATCCAAAGGTCGTTGGTTCAGTCCCAGCCAGGGCACATAACCAGGTTGCAAGCCAGGTCTCCAGCCAAGTCCTTAGCTGGAGGCAGGCAGGTCAAAGGCAACTATACATTGATACTTTCTTCCCTTTCTCTCCCTTTCTTCCTCCCTACTGCCCTTCTTTCTGAAAACAAATAAAAATTTTAATAAACAAATAAATATTTTAAGGCTACATACACCATTTACCAAATTTTTAACTATTCCATCAGAAATCTGGTTACTAATGTCCTCTTGCTTCTACCCTCATGAGCAAGGACCCACATATGCTCTTTCTCAAGAGATAACATCTATTTTTAGATTTTGGCCTGTTTGTTGTTCTATAGCTTTAGCTACACAATGAGCTTGAAAAACAAGAATTCTGAATTTGAAGTTAATTGTATAATTTTTCATTATAAAGTGAGAGTGACAATCCTTTCACTTATCTGAAATCCATAAGTAAAATTACACTTAATTTTTAAGTAATTATTCTCAGCTTTCTATTTTTGTCAGTTTATGCCGACAATACAAGCATACTAATAAATGCCCAATTTCTTTGTCTTTTAGCTGTTTCTCCTGTTCTACTTCACATCTAAACATTTTATTACTTTTGTCAGCAAATGTGTTTCCCTTCACAATGTAGTATATTGATTTACTACCAGTGAAATTTTTATAAATGACTCAGATACCTTTTGACAGGTACTACCTATACTTCATCTAACTCCAGTGACAGGATTCTCATTGTTGTCAAGGCAGAAAGTGTTTCAATTTCAAAATATCATCTTAAATTTTTGGACTATTCTTATTCTCAACACATTCAAGTCGGGTTCTACAGGGAGCATAATATAAACTATAGCAAACTGTGAAGGACGTATACAGTGACTTACTATTGGAGTTAACACTCTTATAGGAGAGAGAAAGGAAGATGGCTGGGCATAGAGGGAAGCTGAGCCAATGCAGTCCCAATAAAGGCTTCAGCTAACTCCACAGGGATTTCTGGAATTAGGATGGTATGTGAGAGTTGTCCTGAGTTTGGAGGAGGGGCTTTATGCTCCTGTGTAATAAGTCATTGAGGGGTCTTCCTACAGAAGGAGCATGGCAGTGAGAAAAGTAAATTTCTTCAGCTCAGCTTTATAGCCAAGACTTGTCAATTGGCAACACCCTCTGTAGGTGGGGGGAAGAACATCTCCATTCAATAATAGGAGTTTAGGTGCTATATTAAAGTATCCACCATTTTTACCTCATCATTCTACTTTTAAATGAAAGTATCTTGCCCTGGCTGGTGGCACAGTGGATCAGGCACTGGCCTGTGAACCCAAAGGTCACTGGTTCAATTCCCAGCCAGGGCACATAACCAGGTTGCAAGCCAGGTCTGCAGCAGGTCTGTAGCTGGAGGCAGGTGAAAGGCAATTATACATTGACATCTCTCTCTCCCTCTCTGCCTTTCTCCCTTCCCCTCCCTCTGAAAATAGTAAATAAAATCTTTTAAAAAAAGTATCTTAAAATTAAGTCATAATCTTTAGGGATCTAAATATTACAATATTCATATACCTTGTTGCACAAAGTCTACTTACTAGCTGGGAGAAAGAGAATTAAGCAGGTAATAAAAAAGTACTGTACTGTGAACATCTATAATATCATTTGGTGTCACCTTTCTCTTCTGAAAAGTGATGCTGCCTCTTCCTACCTTGGTAATGGAAGCACCTGTGTCCATATACTACATTCTCTCCTTCCTTCAGGAAGTTGTTGCTACAAAAGTACCTGAGAAAACAGATTGATCAAATAGCTGTCAGATAATATTTTTCATGTCTGGAGAAACAACTTACTTATCATGACAACAGTTCCATCAAAACTTACCGAAAAATCCTCACTCTACTTTGTCTATTGATTGATCTATATTATTGTATAAAGGACTGTTCAACTCTACAAAGTTCTCCTCAAAAGACCCACTTTAAACCCACTTTTGAACTGAGAATTAATAATCTTCATTAACTGCTTCTATTTAAGACACTAAAACAGTATCAACGTAGTGTTCTCTGTCATTTCAGCAAATTTAATGCATTTTGATTTACGTAGTTAATAGATTTTTCTAGTGGTCTTTGAGGGAGACTATAAATGCCATTCTGAAGATCACCCTGATATTTTCTTGCTGGCATGGTTTAAGAGCCCATATTCAGAAACTATGCTTTCCTCTAAGACCTTGTAAGTATCCTTTCCAGGAATCTCTGTGATCGCCATATGAAGTTATGCCTCACCTTTGGTCTGAATTCTGATACCTATTTGTCTAGATCAAGAATTGTCAAGCTATGGCCTGCAGACTATAATTGTTTATTATGTCTATGGTATCCTTTCTGCTATAACAGCAGAGTTAGATAGTTGGCACTGAGACAGTGTGGTCACCAAATCTAAACTTACTTGTTTAGATTTCTGAACTCTTGTCTAGACCCTAAATGCTGAGTTTATATCCTGAGAATGGCAATCCCTCTTTTACAAATCATTCCATTATGTGTTCATGAATTGAAAATTCTTATCGTTGGTAGAAGTGTGACTTTCAGTGGCAACACTATCATTTTTGTTTGTCTGTCCTTGTTATGGTTTTGTTTTGAGTCTGTAAGAGGAAGTTTATTAAAACAAAGTAGGCAGAGGTATAAGAAGTCTGTCCTTCAAGACGGTTCCAAAGGTTGATAAGGTCAGGAAGTCTAACCATATTTGCATCTTTATAGAATAGAGTTTCCCATGGTCAAATTTTCAAACCATCTTAAGAGAATTTCCTATGTCTTGTCTTCATCTATTTTCTGTTTGTTTAGATAAGGAATTGACAAATTATAGTCTGTTGGCCACACCTATTCATTTATGTGTATGGCTGAGAACTGCTTTATTTGGTTATTTCTATCTTACACTGGGTGTCTTATTGCACTGTAGTTGGCAATGGTTAGTCTTTAGGCAGGTTATGGAGAGATATTTGGTTTTATAACATTGTTCTTATAAACCATGGGAGTACTTTCAAGGTCTTGCCAGTTTCACTGGACCTCTGAGTTGAACACAGCTTCCTTCAGTTTTTAATTCATATTTGTATCTCTCTAACTGGCATAATTTTATCAAGGACAAAGTGGAAATTAACCGGCAATTTCAGAACACAAAAGAAAAATCATCTCATGAGAAAAATCTTTTTCCTTATATGTCTAAAGGGGAAATTCCTTAGAGTAACATAGAAAATACCCCTGTTTGCTTCCATGTTTCAGAGGTGAATGAGCTTTCATACTTTCATCTCTATGTCTTCATTTGTTTTTTTTCTGATATATTTTATTGCTGCATGAAAGGATCATTTGATTTGTAGGGTAATTGCCCTCTATAAGTAGGCAACATTTACACTGTAAATTCTACAACAGGCCAGAAATCTCCAGACCATTAGAAAGTCATTTCTAAAGTGACAGGTTCCTGTCCTTATTAAAAAAGAGAAAAACTCCTAAAACTGGCCTTGGAATCAATCGGCTGTTTATGAAACTAGATCATGGAACCATGTTCTAAGGGAAAAAGGACCATGGAACAGATGTTGACTATGTAGAAGCAGTGTCTTGTTATGGATCTTAAAGATTTACTTGCAGTGACTTTTGCTTATTTGTATCTATTTCTTTATCTACCTGATGGTTTCTCTTATTTTTTAAAAGATGTTTATTATTTATTATTTCTAGAGAGAGAGGTAGGAAGAGAGGCAGAGAGGGAGAGAGATATCAATGTGTGGTTGCCTTTTACCTGCCTCCAGCTACAAACCTGGCTGGAGACCTGGCTTGCAACCTGGTTATGTGCCCTGGCTGGGGAATTGAACCAGCAACCTTTAGATTCTCAGGCTGGCTCCTTATCCACTGTGCCACCAGCCAGGGCTGATTTCTGTTCTTTTTAAATGTAACTATGTAGTAGTTGTTTACTTTTATGGAACATTATGAAGACAGAAAATATTATTTAACAAAGCATAAATATATTTGGCCTCAAAAGGGCACTGAATGACCTATACTAATTATCATGGTGAGTGGATTTTATAGGGAGAGTCAGCATTTAGAAAACTAGTTTGTAAGTTGTTGTAGTTATTGAAACCAAAAGTTCTGTAGTTTTGAAGTAAGTATTAAAAGAATAGGAAAATAAGAAAATGGATGAATTAACAGGACTTGACAATTTATTGATTTTTAGATTCCTAACTGAAAATATTGAAAAAAATCTAAGTACTTTATAAAGTGTGTGATAATTTTTCCGACTTTTTGTTCATGAACAATCATTGGATGATTGAAGAGATTATTAGAATAGTTCTTCATATCATAATTTAGGGCCCTGGGCTAACAGAGATCCCTCTGTCTTTGAAACCATGTTTCTAGAGTAACTCACTTGGGAAGAGATTAACAATCAGCATTCTAGTCAATGTGAAGGGGAAAAGACATAGAGAAGCAGTCTAGAAAGATTTTATGGCTTAACTGACTATATCACATATCATTTTTGTTCACTCTGCATTGACTAGAACTCAGTCCCAGAAAAGGAGACTATAATGCATTTTGGTGAGCAGGTAGTTGTCATTTCCAGTTATTAAGAAATTTTAACCTTGAAATTCCTTGGAATCACAGAGAATGGATAAGCTCTATATGGAGTGTTAAAAGTGTAGATATAGAAAATATTAATCTGACTACTAAAATGGGGAAATAGTAATATTTAAATTAAACATTTTAAAATATTTATTTCTGAGTATATTCTAAGGTATATTATTAAAAAGACCCAGTGATCCCACTTCTGGGAGTATCTCCAAAAGAATAAAAAACACTGATTCAAAAGAACAGAAGCACCCCTATGTTCATTGCAGCATTATTTACAACTGCCAAGATATGGAAGCAGCACAAGTATCCATCAATAGATGAGAAAATAAGGGGCATTTACACATTAGAATACTACTTGGCCATTAAAAAGAAGAAAACCTTACCCTTTGCAACAATATGGATGGACCTGGAGAATATTATGCTAAGTGAACTAAGGCAGCCAGAGAAAGACAAATGATTTCACTCATGTGGAATCTAATGAACAAATTGAACTAACTAGCAAAATAGAGACAGACTCATAGGGAACAGGATCCCAGCTGTGGGGGTGGGTTATGGGTAGAGGGATCGAGCAAAAATGAAAAAGGACTTATGGCCATGGACAACAGTACGGTGATTGTGGGCAGGAGGGGAGGATAAGGGGACTAAATGATAATGGAAAAATGCAATAATTTAAATATATATATATATATATATCAAAAAGACAACTTGTGAATTTTATAACCAAGTAATGAACACTAAGTACAATTTGCAACTTTCATCCTACGTCTGTTCGATCATTGGCAGTTTATGGCTCAGAGCTGTCACTTTTGGTCTTCATTGTCCTGTGGTGACTCCCTGAATATATGAAACTTATTAAATGACACTTGTATGCTTTTCTCTTGTTAATCTGGCATGCCAGTTTAATTCTTAGGCCAGCCACAGAACCCAGAACATAGAAGGGAGGGTTTTCCTTACCTACATCAGTTTTGATGTTCTTTTATGAAGGAGGTTTCCCAGTAATGTATCAAATCTTTAATCAGATGCTTAGTTACTCTTTGGAAGTGTATCCAAATATTTTTCATTAAGTGGTTATTTATGCTTTTAAAAAACTCTATGAATAGTCAATGCTTAGGTTCAAAAATTTTGAGTGAATCACTAACACAAATGGTATTAATATTTTTTATCTATAATGTTCATAGTTCTGAAAGAAAAACTAGTTTTTAAAAAAGCTTAGAAAAATATTTTAGTAATTGAATGATTTATAAATTACACTGTCAGAGTGCTATATCTGGGTGTCTGTGTTCATTTAAATAAAAAGAATTGTGCATCATGAAAAGTTTCATTAAATTTCATGTGTTTAGCCAGCTTTCTAACTTTACTTAACAATAGTCTCGACAGAATTTACTGACAAGACAGTCTGAATGTCAGGGCTGCCTTGTATCCTGCTAATTTAAAAAAAATATATAGCTCAAGTGTGACCATTTTATTGTATTGCAGATAGAAGTGGTCTGGAAAGTAAGGAGATATTTAATAAGCTTAACAAATCTACATAATAATTCATTATAAGTATAAAATGGGAAAATATTGTACCTCTATTTGCCTATTATTTTAATACTGTAATTTCCCAACTATGTAAGACTATTAAAAATGAAGAAAGACATTTCTTCAAGCTATTATCTCTGGAAATTAAAATTATATTTAAGACTCTAGATTCTATTAAGCATCTTGCCTTAGTGTTTCATTACATTATGAGGAGGCTATTTCAGCTGATGTTTTAGCATAGTTGAAAGATGAATTTGTGATACTTCATTTTGTGTATTTCACTTTCTGCCCATACTGTCATATGCAGATCAGTTGATCTTGTTTGCATCTAGAACAAAAATTATATAGTAGTATTTTTAAAGATTTTACTTATTTATTTTTAGAGAGAGCAGAAGGGAGGGAGACAGAAGAAAAAAACTAAAAATGGAACTGCCTTTTGATCCAGCAATTCCACTACTTGGACTATACCCAAAGAATCCTGAAACACCAATTCATAAGAACCTATGCACACCTATGTTCATAGCGGCACTATTTACAATAGCCAAGTGCTGGAAACAGCCTAAGTGCCCATCAGTGGATGATTGGATCAAAAAACTTTGGTACATTTAC
>PVIW01016398.1:0-16788 GCA_004026585.1 Noctilio leporinus | reverse complement strand
CTTTGTGTCTGTATTCCTCTTTGGCTTTCTCTGTTTCTTCATTTTATTTGTTTACTTATTTTTAGAGCAGACCCTTTAGCATTTCTTGCAATGCTGGTTTGGTAGAGATGTATTCTTTCAGTCTTTTTTTGTCTGGGAAGCTCCTTATTTCTCCTTCTATCTTGAATGAGAGCCTTGCTGGGTAGAGTATTCTTGGTTGTAGGCCTTTGTTTACCATGACTTGAAATACTTTTTGCCATTCCCTTCTGGCTTGAATTTTTCCTGTTGAATAATCATTTGATAGCCTTATTGGAGCCCCTTTGTATGTTATTTGTCTTTTCTCTCTTGATGCTTTTAGGATTCTCTCTTTGTCTTTGAGATTAGCCATTTTAATAATAATGTGCCTTGGTGTTGGTCTGTTTGGGTTGATCCTCATTGGGACCCTCTGTGCTTCCTGAATTGGATTCATGTTTTCACTCATCATGTTAGGGAAATTTTCTATCATGACTTTTTTGAACAGGTTTTCCATTCCTTGTTTCTCTTCTCCTTCTGGTATCCCTATGATATGGATGTTGTTACATTTCATGTTGTCCTGCAGCTCTCTTAACCCGTCTTCAGTCTTATTCAGCCTTTTTTTTTAATTCTCTTGTACTGTCTTCGAGTATTTGTCTACATTATCTTCCAACTGGCTGATACGGTCCTCTGCTTCCTCTAGCCTACTGTTGATTCCTTCTACTGTATTCTTCAATTCAGAAATTGTATTCTTCATTTCCTCCTGGCACTTATTTATAGTTTCTATGTCCTTTTTCATGTTGTTGTAGTTCTCAGTAAGTTCCTTGTAACTTCAATGGAGTTCTTTGTAACTTCCCTGGAGTTCTTTGTAGATCTCCTGGAGTTGTTTATAGTTTTCTTTGATAAGGCTGAGCTCACTGAGCTTCTCTATCATCATTCTTTTGAATTCCTTATCTGATATTCCAGGTGCCTCTGTTTCATTTTGTATTCTTTCTGGGGATTCTTGCTTTCCTTTTGGTGATGGACTGATTCTTTTTTTCCCCATTTTGGGTGTCTGTTCTTGCTTGCTTTTTATTTATTTATTTATTTTTGTTCTTTCCTTGGGTTAACCTGCTTTGCTTCCTTGCCTTAGTTGAGTGCCCTTCTGTGATAGGAGATTTGTGGAGTTCAATGTTGCCGTCTCCCAGATTTTCTCCACATGCTGTTCTTGGTGTGTCCTTTATTTGGGCTGTCTGGTTGTATTCTGGACCTGTGGGCTTTTACCAGAAAAAAACAAAAAACAAAAAAACAAAACAACAACAACCAAAAAAAAAAAAAGGAAAAAAGCAATAAAAATAATAAGAAGAAGGAAGGGTTTAGATGGCTGTTCACCCTTAATAATCCCTGATTGGTCCAGATGGAGCCTGGACCTGAGGGCTTTTAGCAGAGGGAAAAGAAAGAAAGAAAGAAAGAAAGGGAGAAAGTCACAAGACAAAGAGAAATCAATATTAATAAAGAAAGGGTTTAGGTGTCTGTTCACCCTTTATGGTGTCTCTTTGGTCCAGGTGGAGCCAGGGCCAGTGGGCTTTATCAGGGAGAAAAGAAAGAAGAGGAAGAAAAAAAAGGGGGGGGTGGGGGGGTTGAATCACAAGACTAAGAGAAATCAATATTAATAAAGAAAGGATTTAGGTGTCTATTCACCCTTTATGATCTCTGATTGGTCCAGGTGGAGCCAGAGCCTGTGGGCTTTATCAGGAAGAAAAGAAAAAAAAAAAAAAGAAAGAAAAGAAAAGAAAGGAAAGAAGAAAAAAAGGAGGAAAAAAAAAGAGAGGAAGGAAGAAAAGAATAAAGAAAGGGTTTAGGTGGCTTGGGAATGGAGGAATACTAGATTGAGGACTGGGAATGTTTTGCAGCCACAGAGTAAGTAGACTTTAATTCAAGAGTAGGGGGAGGGTCTTGGGTATTTAGGTGGATTGAGGTATGGGGGGATTAAGAATATGTGAGAAGTAACTTTTGCAAAGGATATGTTGGGGATTAATAGTTCATATTGCTCTCGGTATAACTCAGGTGCTTGAGATTAGCAACAATCCATTTCCTGAGGCTGCTTCTTTTTCTTGGTCAGTTCTCTGCAGTTTATAGTCTATATGGTCTTGGCGAGTGGCAGGGCCTCTGATTGTCACAGTCAGGGCTGATTCTGAGTGTCAGCCCCTAGGTAGGCTGGGCCTTCCGCAGCCTAGCTGGGTTTTAGGGCTGCGGTATTCTGGAGCCCGCAGGGTGTCCTCTCCCACTCCTGTCGGAGGTTCCTGCCCATAAGGAGCACCCAGCACCCCTGCAGGGCAGCCCACAAAGTCGCTGGTCCCTGTGATGACTGGCCCTGCCCCCGCAGTTCATGGAGGAGGCAGCCCCTGTCCATCAACAGTGCCTGGGTCCGCCTACACTGCCCCGCCCCCCCGGGGGTGAGGGCCAAATCCTCCAAGCCAACCAGCTCTCCGAGGAGATCTTTATGCAGCCTCTGTGATGAGCCCCTCCCAGGCATGGGTGGTGCGGCCTTTGTCTAGGGCAATGGGCAGGTCAGTTGCCCTAGCTACTAGTTCCCAGCTCGGCTCATCTGTTTGGAGTTTCCGCAGAGCCTGGGGGCCTGTGTGGTTGCGCATGGCTGGGCCTCCCTGCTTACTGGGGCTTCAAGCTGCTGTTTCCCAGGTGCCCAGCAGCACCGTTTTCGGCCCTCTAGCCACTCCTCCACTCCTGCTCCCCACAGGACTCTTCTCCTCTGCCTCTAGCCGCATGAGGAGCTTCCTCTCCCTGTTGCTGGAGTGAGTCTCTCACACAGTCCCTCCCCTGCAAGAGTTTAATTCTGTGTTCCCTATGGCGTTTGCCCTTGCTGCCCGCACTTCACTGCTCAGACTTCTAGTTGCCAGGGAGCCCGGAGCTGGCCCCAGTCAAACGCGCCTTTCTGGGCAGATCTGCCACTGCCCAAAGCCGACCTCAGCCCACCAGCTGGTCCATCGGGAACCGCCTCACCTACTCTCCTGCTGGTCTCCTCTGCCTCTCGGCTGTGCTCCCCTGTGTCCAGATGCTGACCACTCCAATTCTTAGGGTTCTGAAGATGTCTCACGCTCCCTATCTTGTCCTCTAGCTGCTCTGGTACTCGAGAACACCATCAGCACTGCTCTCTACTCTGTCGCCATCTTTCCTCTCTCACTTTCATTTTTAAATGATCATTCTGGCCACCATGATTAAAATGGGCAAGACAGACTATGGTAATAATCAAGGCGAGAAATAAAAATGCTGGTACCAGAGTGGTAACAGTAGATGCGGTAGCTGTAGAGTTTCTGGACCTGCTTTGAGGGTAAAGGCAGCAGAATCTCTTAATTAATTTGATATCATACATGCGAGAATGACAAGATGAGCTTGACTCTGATATTTGGGCTCTGAACAACTGAAGGAATGAGGCTTCTATCAACTGAGATGAAGAAGACTCTTATTAGAGCAGGTTTTAGGAAAGGGGGGCATTAAGAGTTTAGTGTTAGACATGAAGGACTTGAGATGCTTATTAACTGATGTTAAAGTGGGGCTGCTGAATAGGAAGTTCTGTATATAAGCCTGGAGTTTGGGATAAAGATGGGGTAGGAGACATGATTACATTTGCAAGTCATCAACTTCTAAGGCGGTATTTAAAACCATAAGTCTAAGTAGACTCTGCTAGTACTCTCTGTGGTTCCTTATATTGAATTTTTAGTTTCTTTTTATGCATATTTGTATAAGAATAGAGGTTTATTTGTTTAAAGACACAGGGGCTCTGAGGAAAGAAACATGTTCATTGGTCTTGGTTTCCAGTGTGTTTCCTACTTTAGAGTCAGTTAACCATTTGTTTCTCAGATCCACAGCAGAAGTGCAGGCTTATAAAATACAGCTCCTATCTCAATCTATCTGGCACTCACTCACTTAACAGTTCTAATTACTGAGATGGGACTTGTCTCTCACTAGCATGTAGGCTCTAAAAGCCTGCATGCATGGTTTGGGAGCCCTTCCACCCCACTGTACTTGGAAGATTGTCACCCACCATGGCCAGGCCCTCCAATTCTTCTTTTCTGCTTCCTTTTTTTCCTGGAAGTTATTTCTTTAAGAATTGCAAAAGAGTAAACCTGTATAGTAAGTAAATGCCTCCCCAGGCTCAGAGTGTGGAATGAGATATGAAATATCTCCTTACCTTTGTTTCGGTGGGAGTATTATTCACGATGAGGTAAAGTCTGGGTTAGGTGGGAGGGAAAACCCAGTTGGTTTTGCTCCCTCAGGCCCCATTTACCTTGTTCCACATTCTAGCATTGGGTTATCTGGCTGAGTTTTAATCTCACTCTGTCTTCAGAAATACTTTAAAGGGAATCTAAAAGAGATCCATAAAGACCTGTTAGATGCCATTTTGAGCCATTTCAACTGCAAAATCAAGTCATAGATCCTATAGTTCATGTTAACATTTTAAGTTTCTAAACTGTCATCCCCAAAGCCATCATGCTAAAGCCAACAGAGAAATTCCTCTCCCAGATCTTGAAACATTTTATAAACTCTCTCATTTATCTCTCTAGCTACAAATAACAATCAGTTTGTTCTCTCTTGGGATTTTTCCTTACCATGGGGGCAAGTTTGTATACATTTTCATAGCAAGGAATAAATTCCATAGCCAGGAAGATGAGTACTTTTCTAATCTCTAAAGATGCACATAATTATCTAATGTAGGCAACCTAAAATTAGAATATGCAAATAGTTAAAGAGATTTGGTCTGTGCCCTACTACTCCTCTCCCCCTCCGGACCCCCATTTTGGTAATTAACATTGATTGGGTTCGCATGTTATTCACATTTAAGATGTCTGCAGGACTCACCCCTCTTTATTCCCTCAGAGATAGGAGAAAGCAGAGTACTTCTTCTATTGCCCTTCCTGAGCTGTGGATACTAGAAAGTAAAAAAGTAAATAAGTGCTAGTCTACTTTATGGTTCAATACATAGCTCATACAGCACAACTTTCTCTGCAGGATGCAAACAAGCCCAATAAATAGAGGATTAGTGGGTGAGAAATTCATGATAAGAACATACTCTCAGTCAGAGACTTGCCCTAAATCACAAACTTGCCTGAGGTGTTCAAGAGCTGCTTGGAGCCCAAAAGCTGAGATACATTGTAACAGCACAAAATCAAAGCAAGGTCAGGGCAGCACCAAAGGTCAGGAGAAAACAGAGCACCGGATGTGAAGTTGTCTTCCTTTGAGTTGCCAGAGTTTTACTTCTTTTGAAACTCTTCTCTTACTTTTCTGACAATGTTTTCTCCTACATGAACTTCAAAATACGTCCTAGATGTTCATAATGATGCCTTGCACACAGGAGTCCTCTATAAATGTTAGTTGAATTGAACAGAATGGATCTGTAATGTCCTAGATTAGCACACATGCTTAGATACATACAGTCAGATTTTCTCCAGTCCCATTAAAGGAAAACCCAGGAACATGAGCAGGTTAGAAATGGAGTTTAGTGAGGCACCAGTGGGTGCTGGTGGAAGACCCAGGCTGTTGGGCATTACGTAAGGCATCACTGAAATAGATGATCTAAGTAGAGAAAGAAAGAAAAAAGTGAAGAAAGATGACCTCAGAGGATGAAAGAGGAAACTAAGGAACCAGAGAGTAAAGAGGAAAAATAAGTTTAACAGGAGTAAGGACAAGGAAGATATTGAAGATAGGGAGATTGCAAGGAAAAAAAAAAAAAAATGTTCAGAGAAGACCTCAGAGATCTTCAGAGTTCCAAGATGTAATGAGATTTACTGTGGGAAATGGCATGGTGTGTGCCCCTCCACAGAAGAGAACATGAATAACACCCCCTAAAGGGATCACCACATGGGCCCTGCCAAGGGCTGTCCATAGCTCAGAGGAAGCCAGAACCCTCTGTGGTCAATATGTCAGGACAAACATCCGAGATTGGGCAGAGATGACTGAACATCATGATAGGAGGTAGAAGAGGAAGATAGCAAAATTGATACCTGTTGTTAGCTTCTATTTGTAAATGTTGAACTAAATTCTGTGAGATCCACAATACACATTAGAAATCCATAAATCCTCAGCACATGTATTTTAAAATCTTTTTTCTTAAATTAGTCAAATAATAATGCAAGTCATAATACAAAAAGAA
The DNA here is from genome assembly GCA_004026585.1 of Noctilio leporinus. Taxonomy (NCBI): domain Eukaryota; kingdom Metazoa; phylum Chordata; class Mammalia; order Chiroptera; family Noctilionidae; genus Noctilio; species Noctilio leporinus. The sequence goes on along the minus strand of PVIW01016398.1, from coordinate 10,649 downwards.
ATTGACTTCTTGGTTCCCGTTGGGGGTTAGAAAGAATTCTTAAATTTTAGCTATCCTTTAAATAAGTAAAAGTAGATACTTGTCAAAAGTGGTAAAACAGAACCATGATGAAAATAACAATTCTTGGAAAGAACTACCACAAGGCCCATATTTCTAGCCTGGCATCACTGCAGACTATATGGAAGAACAGCTCCTTTCTAAAGTTGGCCTTTTCACAAGAGCCTGCAGAACAAAAGACCTGGACCTTTCCTGGAAGCTGCACCTGGTAGCTGTGGGCAGATGTGGAGGAGGACTGCCAAGAGGCCAAGGTGACACCCCCACATGCCACTCTGCCTGTGACCCCCTGAAGTCTATTTCTATCTGCTTAGAGTGAACTGTGTGATTTCCACTCTGCCTGGTTCACTTGAGAGCTTGACTTCCATTTCTGACTGCCTTACCTTCCATCTGGGCCTTCCTGATCCTGATCATTTCTGATTAACCCTGTAGCCATAGAGTGGTAGGAATCAACTGATGCTTCTGACATAACATCAGGTGACTCACTAGGCATAACAAACTTTTCTTAAGACACATGCCTGTTATCCTCATCTCGCCCCTTTCTTCTACTGCCATTAAATGTGTGCCTCCCCTAGCCCAGGGCTTCCAAATACCAATCTCCCTTTAAAGAGAGATCATTCTTGTGTCTTTTGCTAGGTTACCATCCCATAACACCCAAATATTTGAAAAATTATTTAACTTGATTTACATTTAAATCACATCTTAAAATGGTTTACTTCATGTATTATGAACTTGACTCCTTCACTTAAAAAAAAGTCTTCTGCTCAATTTTTTATTTCCCCTTCAGCTATTATCCTTTTTTCTCTCCTACTCTATTCATTCCAACTCTTAAAAATATTTCTTAGATTTACCATCTCCATTTCCTCATGTTCCAAACCATTTTCAATGTATTTTAATGGCTCCCATCCCCATCACTCCCTAAAACAGCCCTTCCTAAGTTCATCAAACACCCTTGTGTCACTATAAGCAGGAAACTTAACTCAGTCCTTAATTTTACTTGATTTCCCAGTGGTGTGTGATAATGTTAATAACTCTTTTCTTCTCAAAATCCTCCCTTGGTTTCCTGGATATTTCCCAGGTTCTCTTCTGTCTCTCTTGCTGATAATGCTCCTCTATCCACCAATAAATGGTGAAGAACTTCAGCACTGGTCCTGGTTCTTCTTTTCTTGCCTACACTCATCCCAGACAATTTTAGCTCTGCTTATGGCTTCAATGAGTCACCACCTATAAGTAGATGACTAACACATTTGACATAAAGTGTTAGTGGGTGACTGCCACTAACTCACTTGGGCCTCTCCTCTGAGCTCCAGTCCCCTCTTTCATGTACCTTCCTCATTGGTATCTCAAAATCCCCTCAGACCCAACAAAAGCAAAAGTAAATTCATTGCTGTGTCAGTCTTTAAGTTGGCAGAAAAGAAATGGCACTTTCCAGTCAAGTTAAATTAAGAAACACTTAACAACAACAAAATGTAATAAAGGGACTATTTCCCAAGATACAGGCAGAGGAAAAGGAAACCAACAAGGGACAGTGAGCTGAGGGAACAAATGCTCTGATATCACTCTCCTCCTGTTCTGGCCTTTGACAAAACTCCACCAGAAATTGTGGGGCTTGCTGAGGCAGTTCACAGCTACTGGGGCTCAGGTCAGTGTGGCAAGGGGAATTGGAGGGGCCCATGAATAATGCTCAGCATGACGATCTTCCCACCCAAACAAGTCCTCTTCCTGCATTCCCTACATGAGGAACAGTACCACCAGCCACCTGAGCAATCAATCAGAAACCAAGAATTTTCTTAACACTCCCTCTCCCTTATGCTTCTCCTCCAAGGCATCGTATGTCCTGGCTTCTCAGAACAATCTGACCTCAATTATTTTAAAACCCACTTCTTCAGTTTACCTCTCCTTCACAGCACTCATTACAGTTGTAATGTTACATTTCTTGTAGAATTATTTTACTGGCACCTTTTTACCCCTCTAGCCTATAAACCCCATGTTAACAGAGGCTGTGATTAATTGCACTCACCATCATTTCTCCTGTCTCTTGCCACAGTCCCTGGCATGGAGTAAGTACTGAATAATATTTGTTGAATGAAAACACATTAGAACTTGCAGGGGCATATAGATCACACAGCCACATTCTATTGTCATGGGGAAGAGCTGGAACTGAGAGATGTAAGGTAAGTTGTCCAAGAATTCAAAGTAAATTATGAAGAAAAAAAAAAAAGATAGTTTTATCTTTAGCTTTCTAAGTGTTAGGACCTGTCTAAGGGTGTTACAAATGTGTCAGGAGTGACTCTCAGGACACAAACCCAGACATGCAGGAAATACCCACTTCTTTATATTTTTAAGTCCAATAACATCTAACTTTGAGCTCAGCTGCCACTAGGCTGGTAGAAAATTCAGTTATTCCTCACCCTTGTAAAATTGAATCAAGATGTTGGTGCATTATCTAACAATGAGAGGAAAGGCCTCTAGTCTCCAATGCATCATAACCCTGTGGAAACTCATTTTCTGGGTTCATAGTCACTTGTTGAGATTTGCCAGACCTTTGTTTCTATGCTGTCTGCCTGTGGGTAACTGGTGCCCAGCCTGAAAGTCTCAGAACCTAGCATTCAGCATCCATAAGCTTCCTGGGAAGAGCTCCCCTACTCTCCACCATGTCTTGACATTCCAGGAGGAGGTATGTGACCAGGTGCTCTTACCCTGCCTTGGCTTCTGTCCTGTTTTTTTATTGCAGGGGACAAACCGACTATCTCTCTCCTTCCCACTCTACTTCTTTCCTGGTGCCCCTCAAAAGGGGTTCCTTAGTGGAATTTCATCAACAAGCTCAAAATTTAGTGAAAGAAGCTGGGAAGGGAAGTGGCTTGCAGGCAAATGCTGCTATTACTGAAAGCCTTTTCTGAAGCATAGAAGCATAAAAGGGCTGTTTCCTTTGACAGAACGAAAATGGGGAAGAAAAAATAGGAGGAAAACCCAAAACACCTGCATTTCTCAATATGTAGTATACTGCCACACTATTATTATTTCATTAACCCTCACAACAAACTTGTGACTTAATGACTCTAATCTCCAATTTTTAGATGAAAAACTGAAATTAAGAAGTCTTAAATGGCTTATCTAACGTAACCCAACAAGCTGGTGGCCAAGAAAAGATTCAAAGTTCAAAATGTGACCAACTTAAAGCCTATGTTCTTTCTTCTGTGCCTACTTTGGGGGAAAATGAAGAGGATAAGGCATGATGTTATTATCATGCCTGGTGGCCAGAACCAGCAAGCCCATTGTGGCATGAAACACAAAGGTTTTTCATCTGCCCAGAGAGTCTTAACTGCCATTTCCCTGGTGTAGAGAAGAAAACAGTGGGAAGAAGTTTGACCATCAGGAAAAAAATCCCTAATTTATCAAATGAGGAAGTTTACAAAGAAATGTACCATTGGACTTAATGCTCTGGGTCTGGACTTTCCACCCATGGACCATTCAACTTACTCTAAAAGGCAAGACATTTTGCAGCAGTACTTTTGAGCTGGGATTTTTTTTTTTAATAGATTCCAAATGAAATCCCTCTTCTCTTCATGGGACAATCTCTTGTTTTAATGCCAGAGCTTTACTGTTTGATGGAGGAAATATTGTCAAATATGGTTCCCATTCCATATTCACCAGAAAACACATGGGATATAGAGACTTCCTGGACACACACACACACACACACTTCCAAAATAACTTGATGATGACATTTGGAATTGATCTCATACATATTAAACCTTCTGAAAAGCCCATGTTTTTGATGAAAGGCTTTAAATATTAAGGTTTGTTGCCTACAAACGTCAAATACCCCCTCTTGTGGTAAAATGGCATATTTTGTTTCCAGATTATTTCTGCAACAGATTCACAAAATGATAGCTTGAATAATAGTGAGTACTTGAAAAGAAACAGTGAAATTTATAATGCATTTTAAAAATATTAGAGATATTTATCTTATGCCCCTCTCCTGCAATCTCTCATTTTCAAGTGGAAAACCTGAGCCTCAGAAGCCTTCCTTAACTTGTTCAAAGTAACCCAACTAAAAAACAAAAATGTGAAGTGAAACAAAGACTTGACTGTCTTTCCTCTCTAATGTAACAGATGTACCACTAAGAAAACTGATTTCCAATAATGATAAGCATTAAGGCTGGAGAGCTGATGGCCCTGCCAAAGGTTAATGTCATCGTCCCTGAGTGAACTGCCAAGACACAGGGAACAGCTACTTACCCTGGGTGGGAGGGCCTCCTTGTCATTATTTGGCTTTCTAATTAACACTAGTTGTTTATCCATCAATCACTTCTGTAGCCAATTCAGCCACATGTCTAATGTCTGATCCCTGCTCGGCTGTCCTCTGAGCCTTGATATGGTGATGAACAAGACAGATAAGACCCCTGACCTCAGGAAGCTTACACTTTATATGGTGTATTAGTTTTCTGTGATCCTGCAACAAATTACCATACATTTAGAGTTTTAAAACAACACCCATTTAGAGCATGCAGTTCTCTAGGTCAGAACTCTGGACAAAAACTGCTGGGGCCAATCAAGGAGTCAGCCAAGCTCTGTTCTTCTGTGGAGGGAAGAATCCATTTCCAAGTTCCTTCGGGCTGTTGGCGCAATTTCATTCCCTGTGGTTGTGGGACTGAGACTCCCAGCCCCTTGCTGGCTGTCTGCTGGGGGCTCTCTCAGCTTGGTATCATTTCCCAGATTCCCTCTCTTGGGCCCTCTGTCTTCACAACAGGAACAGCACATCCAGTTTCCCTTGTGCTTTGTATCCCACTGGCTTCCCCTTCTGCCACCAGCCAGAGAACTCTCCGCTTTTAAAGGGCCACTGTGATTTGACTAGGCCCACCTGGCTAATCTTCCTTTTGCCATATAACCGTAGCCATGGGAATGACCTCTCCTCATGTTCCTGGCTTCCACCTCCAGCCACAAAAGAGAGATCATACAAAGGTGAGGGTTATCAACAATCATTCTTAGAAATCTACCTCCCATGGCAGGCAAGAAAGTCCGAAAGACAAAAGAATAATTCTTGGTTATGAAGTCTAATAAGGGAAATAAACACTGTGTTCTAATAGGGAGACCTGAATAAATGAGGACAAGGCAGCCACACAACAAACAGCAAAAAGAGTGTCCCAGCCCCAGAGTACAGTGTTCAGAAGGCTCGGAAACAGGACAAAATGTGGGCACTGCAGGAGTGGAGAGAAGAGGCAAGAAAGGTTGTACAAGATGAGACTGGGGAGCTGAGTCCAAATAGGATAGTGTGGCGTTTTGCAGGCTGTGGTGGGGAGTACACATTTTATTTTTAACTTCCTTAAAAGCCTTTAAAGCATTTCATACTGAAGACTGTATGATCTAATATGAGATTTTTTAAATGTCTTTTGACACTGAATAGGAAGGGGATTAGGGGGAAGAGAAGTGGAAGCAGAGGGAGCAGTGAGGGAGCCTTGCCGGGTCCACGAAGGAGGATGGCGGTCAGTGCATGGTGGAGGCAGACGTGGGAGAGAGTAAAGAGAACTAGTAAAGGTGAATTCCGGCGCTCTGATTGACAGGACATCCTGACAGACTTAAATTCTTTGATACATATTATCATCTAAAATTGGGATTTAGCATATCTTAATAAAAAGCAATTTAATGTAATCTGCAGTAAATATGCTTATACACATAGAAAGAACAAGATAATCCACTGAAACCCCAGAGTGACTGAGAAGAGAGGTCACTGACTGGGGGGCTGTTCTCTAAGTGTCCTGGGGAGAGAGGAACACTGACCATCAGTGGAGGCTTCCAAAGCAGCTGCTGTGGAAGGCAAGTCACTAGGAGATGACACTCCATGCTTGACAGCCTCCGTTAAACTCCTGGAGCCCACAGGAACCACAGGATCAGAACTAGAAAAGGAAATTAAGATATACACATAAATTCTCCTCCACCCCTTTGCTGCTCCTGAACTATTTGAAAAGGTTCACACAAATTCTTACAGAATCTATGCAAAAATTTCAGTTATGGATCAATATAGACCTACTATAAGGATGAATGGTTTTAAAAAAGACAAACATAAGGAATCAAGACAAATTACTTCATTCAAAACATATTCAGAGCAATTAGAAGAAAACTCTTTCAGGAACTTTTATATTCTCAAAGAAACTTAAGACACTGACTCAGTTGGTTGAAGCATCATCCCATGCAACAGAAGGGCGTGGGTCCGAACCATAATCAGAATGTATTGAGGAGTCAATCAATTGATGTTTCTCTCTCACATTGACTCTCCCTCTGTCTTTCTTTCACTCTCTATCCCTTCCCCACTCTCTAAAATCAATGGAACATATCTTCAGATTAGGATTTTCTTTTAAAGTAAAGCACAATCAGTTGCAAACTAGGACAAGCACCCACTCTTGCCCTTTATTATATAAAATATTATGTGCTATACATATAAACATTAAACATTACACACAAATACACACACATGAGTTTCCTATCTGTTTTGCAACCTGGAATCATCAGCATTATATGTTCTACTACATTGATCTCACCCACAAGACCATTTGTGCCTACTTCCTTTTTTAATAGAGGCATTGTAATTGTTATTTCTGTATATTCTATGTTTGTTCTAGTTTTCTAACTCTTCTTGGGTTTAGTTTAGCCATTTATATTTGAATAGAACCCTATCTGTCTTCCCAAGATTTTAAAATATATTGCCATATTGTTGTACATAGTAATCTCTAATATTTTTAATCTCTTCCATATTTGTATCTCCTTTCTTGTTACTAACATGGTAGAGTGTTGCTTTCTTTCTTTCTTTTTATTTAATCAGAATCAGCAGGGAAATATCTATTTCAGATACTAACTTTTGGTTTTATTTATCTTTTCAACTCCTTTGTTTTCTAGTGAATCAAATAACCTTTTATCTTTTTAAAGTATATTTTATTGATTATGCTATTATAGTTATCCCAATTTTTTCCCTCTGTGCCCCTCTACCCAGTAGCCCCCTTCCCTCCAACAATCTCCCTTCTTAGTTCATGTCCATGAACCCATATAAGTTCTTTGGCTTCTCCATTTCCTTTACTATTCTTAACATCCCCCTGTCTATTTTGTACCTACCAATTATGCTTCTTAATCCCTGTACCTTTTCCACAATTCTCCCTCTTCCCTTCTCCACGGATAACCTTCAAATGATCTTCATACCTATGATTCTGTTCCTGTTGTTTGCTTAGCTTGTCTTTGTTTTTTTAACTCATTTGTTGATAGTTGTGAATTTGTTGTCAGTTAGTTCGTAGTTTTGATCTTCTTTTTCTTAAATAAGTTCTTTTTAACATTTCATATGATAAGGGCTTGGTGATGATGAACTCCTTCAGCATTACCTTTTCTGAGAGGCACTCTATCTGCCCTTCCATTCTAAATGATAGCTTTGCTGGGCAGAGCAATCTTGGTTGTAGGTCCTTGCTTTTCATCACTTTGAATACTTCTTGCCAGTCCCCTCTAGCCTGAAAATTTTCTTCTTAGAAATTAGCTGCTAGTCTTATAGAAACTCCTTTGTAGGTAACTCTATTCTTTTTTGTTGCTGTTTTTAAGATTCTCTCTTTATCTTTAACCTTTGGCATTTTACTTATGATGTGTCTTGCTATTGTCCTCTGTAGGTTCAACTTGTTTGGGACTCTCTGTGCTTCCTGGACTTTTACGTTTATTTCCTTCACCAAATTATGGAAGTTTTTGTTCATGATCTTTTCTAATAATTTTTAAATGTCTTGTTCTTCTTCTTCTCCTTCTGGCATCCCTATGATTCAGATGTTGAAACTTTTGGAGATGTCCCAGAGTCTTCTTACTCTCCCCTCATTTTTTGAATTCTTGTTTCTTTATTCTGCAGTGGTTGGCTTTATCTCTTCCTTATATCCCAATTCTTTGCTTTGACCTTTATCTTTCTTCCCTGCACTATTGGTTCCTTGTGGATTTTTTTGAAATTTCACTTAGTATAGCCTTTATTTCTTCATTTATATATTTGCCATTCTCAATGATTCCTCTGATCATCCTTATCACCAGTGTTTCGAACTCTGTATCTGATAGGTTGGCCATCTCTGTTTCACTTAGTACTTTTTCCAGAATTTTGATCTGTTCTTTAATATGGGCCATATTTCTTTGTCTCCTCAATTTGGCAGCCTCCCCGTGTTTGCTTCTGGGTATAAGGTAGAGCTCCCTGTCCTGGTGCAACTCTTACATTGTAAAGGCAGAGCTTTAGGTATTCGCCAGGGTGGGATAACCTGTTTCACTACCTTGTGGTGCTGTGTGTGGGGGAAGAGTTAGAGAGGGAACAGTGCCACTTACTTGGCACTCACCCCTTTTCCCGTCACTTCACCCACTTCATGTACGTGATTGGCACTCCTCTTGCTGTTGCTCTGGTGATAATTCCCAGAGTGGGTGGGTTTGTGACCTTCTAGGACCATGGAGGTCCTCTAAATGAACTTGGAGAGACAGGCAGTTTATTCTGCTGCCACAGTCCCCACTGATTCTCACAGCCAGATGCTATGAAGCTTTATTTCCCCAACACTGTAATCCTGGGCTTTGTGGTCTGGTCTCGGGCTGGGATTGCTCCCCAGGTGTTCCTCTCAGCTTTTATCTGCCACACATGAATGCTGGGTGGCCTGTTTTGTCAACCACTGTTGCTGCCTTGGTCCCTTGACATCACTATACCTTGTTCTCTCTGGTCCAGCTTCTTGTCTCTGCCCTTCCTACTTATCTTAATGAATATTTCTTCTTTAAATCTTTGGTTGTCAGACTTCCATACAGTTTGATTTTCTGGCAGTTCTGGTTATTTTTTGTTTTGAGATTAGTTGTGATCCTTTTGATGGTTGTGTGAGGGGGTGAAGCATGTCTACCTATGCCTCCATCTTGGACACAAGTCTCTTGTGTTTTGTTTTTTTTTTTATGTTATATATTTGCTTTTCATTTCTCTTTTGTGTTTGACTTAGCATTTTTCTCTTTAATTAGTATATTAAAGTACTGTTTTTGGAAGACCACATCAGCCAGTTGATGTAGAGTTGACTCATGCCTGAATAATATTCTCAATGGAACTGAATCATCTCCATCTAACTTTTCTTCAAATTAATGACACTCAGATTGCTTTTAGGATTTCATTTCTGAAATCTAAAACTTTGTTCCTCCTTCTTTTCCCCTTTGTCCAAAATGTCATTTGTAACAAATGTTATCTCACTACCTTTGGAATTTTCATGCCTATCTGAATTCCCCATGTCTTGTATCAAAACTTTGATTTTCACCTGTTAATATACCTCTGTTTATTTCATTAGTTCACCTCGAAGAATGTAAAAGGTGAAGAGTGCTTATTTTTTTAGCCTCCACAGTGGTATTAAAAATGGGCAAAAAGGTCTCCAAGATGGCGACAGAGTAGAGAGCAGTGCTGATGGTGTTCTCGAGTACCAAAGCAGCTAGAGGACAGGATAAGGAGCGTGAGACGGCTTCAGGACCCTAGGGATTGGAACGGACTGCATCTGGACACAGGGGAACAGAGCCCAGAGGCAGAGGAGGCCAGCAGGACAGTAGGTGAGGCGTTCCCGACCGACCGGCCGGCGGGCCGAGGTCGGCTCTGGGCTGGGGCGGCTCTGCCCAGAGGGGCGCATTTGACTGGGGCCAGTTCCGGGCTCCCTGGCGACTGGAAGTCTCAACAGAGAAGTGCGGGCAGCAAGGGCGAACGCCGTAGGGAACCCGGAAGTGAACTCTTGCAGGGGAGGGACTGTGTGAGAGACTCACTCCGGCAACGGGGAGAGGAGGCTCCGCGCGCGGCTAGAGGCGGAGGAGAAGAGTCCTGCGGGAAGCCGGAGCGGGGGACCGGGAAGTGCACCAGCGGGGCGGCGAGAGGGCTGAAAACGGAGCTGCTGGGCCACCAGGGAAACAGCAGCTAGAAGCCCCTGCGAGGGGGGAGGCCCAGCCCTGCGCAACCACACAGGCCCCCAGGCTCCACGGGAAAATCCAAATGGCGAGCGGGAGAGCTGGCAAGCTGGGAACTAGTGGCGGGAGACCCGCCATTGCCGGAGACAAAGGCCGCGCCGCCCATGCCTGGGAGGGGCTCATCACAGAGGCCGCGTAAAGGACTCAGAGGAGAGCTGGTTGGCTTGGGGGCGTGGTGCTCGCCCCGGAAGGGCGGGACAGTGTAGGTGGACCCCGGACAGTGTTGACTGACAGGCCCGGCCTCCTCCCGGAACTGCGGGGGTGGGACCAGTCATCACAGGGACCAGCGAAATTGCCGGCTGCCCTGCAGAAGTGCTGGGGGCGCGTCCTGGGCAGGAACCTCCGCCAGGAGTGGGAGGGGGCTCCCTGCGGGCTCCAGAACACTGGCAGCCCTAACACCCAGCCAGGCTGCTGAAGGCCCAGCCTACCTGGAGGCGGACACTCAGAATCAGCCCTACTGCGACAATCAGAGGCCCTGCCACGCACCAAGACCGGCTAGAATATAGACTATAGACTGTAAAGTCCTGACCAAGAAAAAGAGGCAGCATCAGGAAAGGGATTGCTGCCAATCTCAAGCACCTGAATTATACCGAGAGCAATATGAACTATTAAGCCCCAACATATCCTTTGCA